>JAAAKQ030070383.1:0-15460 GCA_010016005.3 Zanna intricata | reverse complement strand
ATCATTCCTTAGTCTGACTCTCAACAGGTACCTCTCCGACATGGTTGCACCTTCGGTCCAGCTACTCTGTATCACTGTGTACGCAAGCCCCCCCACCAAAATTTAACACTACTGCAAAGAACGAAACTATACGGACTGAAACGTGAGTAGTTCAAAACTGACAGCAGTTAAGGAAAGTGGTATCATTCACAACCAATAGTGACGGTAGTAGTAGCAACAGCAATGTTAGAAGTCTTAAAAAGTGACCGATCTCAAATAGTAGTTCCATAGTTCGGTTTAAGTAGCATACTCTCAGTAATAGGAACTTCCAACCGAAATTAACATTAATTTTTGTGTATTAGGCCAAATAATATTACAACTAGGAAAGTCGCGCTGGATTCAAACGTCACCGCGTTAAAATATTGATACGTAATTAGGTTAAACACCTATTTGCTTGTCTCGTATATGGTAAAATTTCTCCTATAAGATTTTGCTAAATTCTAATTTCTATGCTAAATTATAATCCCTGTGTTGAAATAAGTACTTTTTTACTAAATGCCAATTTTTTTTATACAAAATTATACTAAAATAACTTTTTTATTGAACTCAAGTGATAATACTGTAATGTGAGAGTATTTTAAGGAATTTTTTTTAGTTATTAATTCTGTTTATTGTACTCGTAGTAACTCACATCTCTCTATATTCTTGCAGGCCTCTCATTTTTATTTAAGAATCTTTTCATACTGAATTATTGAAAATCGGAAAGAAAGCGTCATCACCAGATGCAGAGAATGTTTATGATCTTTACGTTGGCGTGGTCTCAAATATGTATCTTACATCAGAACAATTCAAAAAGGATGAGATAAATATACTTATATATACGTACTGTCATATTTATAAAATATTCTGTTCGATAGAAAAACAAAATTATTATTTTAATAAACTCTAACGTCAGAAATTTTTATTTAAAAAGATTTAAAGAATATAATTTTATTTTTAAACATATTATTAGTTTTTATTTTATGAAAGTTGTGGTTCGTTGAAATCGTACAACTGAGAAAACAAAAAGAAGTGTAGTACTTTTTCACTCCATAATTTTCATAAATTTTTTTGTTGTAATAATGGCTATCACGTTTTTGTATCGAGCGATTCCTAAGAAATAGCTCTTCATAACTTTTTTTTTATTCGTAGTCTATATTATTATAAATAAAATTTTCATTTATTGTAAATTTTCATAATAAAATGCAATGGAAAATTTTTATCTTATATTGATTTTCCAACTTATTGTTTTCCTATATTGTTATTATAAATTAATGAAAACTTAAGTATTTCCAAAGAACAGTGACATCATATGATGGTTCGTTGAATTGAATAAAAATAATTAATAATTAACACTTGCGTATTCCAATGAATATTTCATATACACGAATCTTTATTTTCACTTGAATTAACCCACTGTTTATTTTCTTTTACGCAAAACTTGGCCTATTATTTTAAATGGAATCGCTGAGTTTACTAAAAAATTTAATCCGTTTACGATAAAATACACCTAAGTATTCTGTGTGCATCGAAATAATTTTTAATTATTTTGTCGTATATACCAGCTATTGCTCGTGGCTTTGCTCACGTGGATTTTGAATTTGCATCTAGAATAAGTTTTCAAAAGAAACATTTGTTTTTTGTTAAAATTCTATTATAATTTATCGGCAAACCGGTCTATTTTCTTCGTTTTATCAATTCGTTTTTCGTACACTGTAGATTTTGTTGACCGGCGATTTTTAGCGTTCGTGAACGGTGTATTTTTTAGGCGAGTAGAAAACACTACAAAATAATCTATTTTAGCGCTTCCTTCTAAACAACATCATCATTAGATTTTCCTTCAGGTGTGAGAAGGACTTCCAGAATAGTATCGCTATGGAATAGAACGCATAAAACTATCTGAAAAAATTACCTTCTCTTAGATCGATTCCGCCGTTTTCAGAGTCAGGCCCGTTTTCAGGATTTGTTAATAATAATAATAATAATAGCAAACACAGCTTTAGATAAAAATTCGAATCTTTTGAACTCAAAAAGATGTATTCTGATGGAATAAGAGATGATGGAATAAAGGGAATAAACGCCGACTCCCCTCGGACACATCTCATTAGCAATACAGTCTCGATCATATTTGTTTACTACACGTAATCTGTTCTCATAGTTAAGTTTCCTTCAACACAACTATTTACATATCGTTGAGATTTTAAATTTTGATATAAAATTTTGGCCAATCTCCTGACTCCCAAATTAATCTTTTTTGAAAAATTGTGAAACATTTGTTAATTTGTTTTTAAAGAAGATTAGAAATATCAATTTTCACGACTATAATACCTTCGGTTCCTGAGGTATAGATATTTCATCAAAAACTTTGTCCCCTTTTCACCGCTTTATAGGCGGAGTTTTCCAAAATTTTCTCTAAACGGGTCGCATACGTTATAAGAGCAACTTATTGTTAAAAATTCACTTACCTAGGTTAAGCGGTTTAAGCTGTACCTTGATGCATCAGCGATCAGTCAGGACACACTTCGAATGAACCCAAAATGAAATTTTTGGAACTTAAATTAAGGACTGAATTTGATGATTTCATGATATTTTCGATCTGAAAAATCGGTAAAATAAAACGGTTCCCGTTACTGGAGATACAGTAATTTTTACATAAATTACTTAAAATCGTGGTAAACCTTGAACAGATCAGCATCATAATATGTACGCTACGATCAAAAATCCATATTAATCGTTTAAAATACAAAAAAATGAAATAATGTAAAGGTAAATAAATACATTAAAATAATAAATATAAAAAATGACCGCAGAATAATTAACAATTCAGAAGGCGTTAATGAAAATAATTTGACCGCATGTTTACCTTCACGTTGAATGGTTTGTGGAATTTCAGAATTAAAAAAAAAAATTAATTGCTACTATTTAAAAATTCATCAAATAAGAATAATATTGTTTACGTAAAAGAAAATTATTGAACTGTATTTTAATTACATCGTTAGGACGATTTTTTAAAACGGTTCAGTTATTTAATAACAATGACAACAGAACCGTAATAAGGATCTTTCTTGTAAGCCGAAATATTGCGCTGAGTTGTATGAAAATAGTTTTGTAAAGGTGAATATTGTTATTTGTTTTTAAGAATAAGTGGCCAATTGTTTTATCAAAGATTGCACATTCAAATGTACAAGTATAAATGAAAGGATTTGTTAACATTTTTTATTTCCTAAATATTGGTTTCACGATCTATTCCTTTTGTGAGAAAAAAAAATAATTTCCATGTAATTTAAATAGTTTTACATATTTTGTAGTTTTTTTTTTATTTTTATTAAAGCGGGTTATGTTATATCCCATTAACTTTTGTAACTCTCTTAAAAAAAAAAAAATTAACAGAACAGAATTACCAATAGTTTATTTTTTTTATGTAATAAAAATTAATTGTCAACGTATATATATATTTTATATCGTTACGTAACGCTTCTATTCGTCTACATCCCCAAATAATGAACAAAAAATAACACTGAAACAATCTTTATAGTTTTACAAGTGTTATGTAATACTTGAATGTCCTTTATGTAATATATATAGATATGCATACATACGCGTGTTGAAGCACAAGAGTTTGTATTATTAAGTCGAGAAACAAAATTAATTAAGGATTATTTGACCGATAAACTGTACGTTTGATATTACTTGAATTACTTAAAGAGTTGTAAACCGCTTTACGGCTGTGCTCATCACAGGGTAAAAATGTATATACGGTGATGAGGTAGGAGGTGGGGTAACCTTCAGAGAGGAAACCTTGGAACAAAAATACCTACAATAAATACGTCTAATGACGTATCGTCCGACATATATGTTTATATTACATACTCTATAATGTTTTATTTAGCTAATAACTTTATACAATATATATCTTATCCGTATGTGTTTGTGTTTATGCGCATACATGGATGGTTTAGTACATATGTGTTTAAGTACTGTAGTACCGTCACGTTATAGTTTTGTTATCTAATAAAATTAATAATGAAGGAATATACTTAAAATATCCTCCTACGCCGTAGCATTTATTACAGTGATTTTTATTATTAGCAAATTTTGCCTTTAATATTAGTTGTTTTCTTGGGTTTATAATAATTAAATTTTTTATTTTAATCAATATAAAATCAATATCAGACATTATTTAATAAAAAAAAACCCGTAATCTTTATATTAATATCTTCTTTCTTTTTAAATTTAAATAACAAAAAACAACTAATAAAAAATATACATCGTAAGAAAGAACTGAAGTAGTGCGACGTTTTACCTCAAAATTCAAAGAAGTGTTTCACAAACACGAATGAAATGTAGAAGATAGTACAACAAAAAGATGTTGTCCTGTGATGGAAATCATCCGTCAATGAAACAAAAATCTGAAGATACTTCAACAACAGCAGATGCTTGAAAATTGGTCGTACCGAGTTATTCAAAGAATAATGATAACGTTAAATAATAATGGAAAGTGGTAATTGCAAAGGTGTGGTGTACATAGAGTTGGGAATCATTCGGTTGACGTAGAACTTTCACCAAACATTTAAAAATGTAACCTTACAAGATTCAAACGGTTAAAACATTAAACCCGAGTTTAAATTGCAGTTAGTAATCACTAACTGCAATTACAATACAGATCTGCGTTACTCAACACAAATGAAACCAATTTTTATTCACCTGTTGAGGCTACCTGAGTCCAAAAAATGCAAAAAAAACGGTGCAATTTTGTATGCTTGAAATGGTGTGTTTGTGTGCGCGCGCGCACGCGCGCTGGTGGTTGAAGTCAGTTTTGCTTAATATCTCTTCAACGGGTAACGTAAAATAGTGAAATTTGATATGTTAACTTTTGTATGTAAGGCGTCGGTGTTGCTAAATATTTATGAAAATCATATAAATAAGTAAGAATGGTGTAGTTTTCCTGTAACCGGTGACTACGAAGTAGTAGTCGTGGTAGATTTTGTGAAAACTTCCATGGAGGACGTTTTAGGTTTATTTTTAGTTGAGTAAAAACATTTGCTAAAATTTTTCTTTCCCGTTCCTACCGCTACTAACAAATCAAGAAAAAATTAACCATTTCTAGAGTAATGGGGGGCGTATATTTTGATCCCCCAACTGTACATTTTTTCATTAAAATAATGAAAAATGTACAGTTGGGGGATGAAAATAAACTCTCCATTGCCGTTAGGCAATTTTTTGAATTAAAAGTATTTATATGCTTAAAAATCATTCTAGACTTTTTTTTTAAGATACTAGTAGCCTTCAATTAATTAAATTAAGAATAAAACATTAAGTGAGATCCAGATTTTTATAACATTTTTCAAATTTACTTCGAAAGAAAGAATCATGTTTTTAAATCTGTTATAATACTCGGAAAATTCAGTTAAAATCGTTGCCAGCTGTTTTGAATTAATATTGCAGGAAATTTCTTGAAATGAAATAATTTTTGAAAAACATGCCACGTTTACTTAGGCATTTAATTTTAATTTTAGTTGTTTTATTCAGTAAATAAATTAACTGGCTATTTATGGAAATGAAATCAACTAAATTATGATTTTAAATTGATCATTCTTTTATTCAGTATTTGGATGGAAGATTTAAATTTAAAAATAATAATATATTTCTTCTCCGGAAAGTTAGTTTTTGAATTTAATACTTCTTCTTTTTAAGTTTTCGTTTTATAAATCTTTTTTTCTTAGATTCTTAAAGGCCAAGTGAAAAGCAATGTTTAAGAATTGAAAACTCTTCTTCATGAAAAGAAAGTTAGGTTCCTTAAAAGTATTCTGTTCTTAAAATACAATACTGAAAAGAAAATAAAACTTTATATATAAAATGTTTTACTTTACATGTCTTTTACGATAAAATGGGATAATATTAAACTATTTCAGTTATAAAAGTACTTAAATTCATATGATATCGGTTCATTTATTTTTTTCTAGTATCTCACGCAGTACGAGATCAAAATAAAGTTATGTATGAGAGATAGAAATAATAATATTAACTAAAAAATATTTATTTTTTAATATTTGCGGGCGTTTCACGTGTAAATTCTTTGATATTCGTTCAATACTTAAAGACAAATGGCAACAGTGGAAAAACTATTTAAAAACATAAATTGAAACTGTCTGGAGTTCAACTCGGCATCCCTGACATAGTATATCTTAGTTCAAAACAATTTCCATTATTATACCCTCTTATTCAAAATGTCGGCTCTTCTTGAGACGCTTATCGAGGAATAGCGTACATGATACGTTTTTTATTTCCTGAAGGTGTAAAATCTTCTGAAATTAGTTTGTGGATGTTATATCAGAACGGTAAAAATTGTATTAACCGTGCAGAGTTTATAAGTGGATCGAACAAATCAAATTTGCAGAACAAATCTCACAAATTTTCATCATAGCATAAGACTTTCGGAGTCTGTCGCTTTGCAAAGTCCCATTAATGATGATCTTTTCTCGAAGACAGACGCGTAAAGATTTGGAAAACTGCTGAAATTAGTAATGAGAGTATCGGCACTGTACATTCCATTATCCATGATAAACTTAATTATCGCAAAACGAATCGAAGTTAGGTTCCAAGATCATCGACTTATCATCGCAAAGATGCCCGAATTCGTATGGAACCTAGTTTTTAGCGGAAAACAAGTTTTAGCGGAAGGTAATGCTTCTGTAAGTCACAAAATAACTTCTAATGAAACTTGGATTTATCATCCAGACTTCAGAATATAAAATGAAACATTGGTTTCGAAAGGTTCATAATATACGCGTCAGCCGGTAAGGCGATGCTAATGATGTTTGGGATTATAAAGGCCCATTTTATTGTGATTATTGGGAAGAACAACGTACAGTCAACTGTGAATACTATTGCGGTGTGCTACTAAATAAACTTAATCCCCCTATAGGGATAGAAACATCCTGGTTCTCATTCGAAAGGTGTAATTCTTCTGCTTGATAACGTTCGCTCCTATACAAGTGAAATGTTGCGGGAAACTATTCGAAAGTGGGTCGGATGGTGTCGTTAATCCACCTTACACTCCCGACCTTTCACCATTAGATTTTTATCTTTTATCCTCTCAAAGAATTTTTATACGACACCGTGGACAGGTACGATAAGCATATCAAGATAAGGTGAACAATTCTTTACTGCTAAAATAAGAAAGTTCACAGAACGGCATGAACAAGTCCCTAAATGAAGCCGGGAATTATGATGATAAAGTTAACGTTAGTTTTATTGTCAGTAAATAATAATTTTTATACAGTCATTTGTTTTTTTAATTATTGAACCGTCATAATAATTCAAAAATGGCATGTTTCTTTATTCACGTCTAAACGGATAACAAGAAATGCACGCTGATCTGTATGAAAGTAATTTATTGCTTTATTGATAATTTTACTTTTTCTCGAATACAAAACTTACAAAACTTTTAGAAAAGATCCGCATGAAAGAAATTTTCCTTTACGTAACAAGCTGTTGTTAATGAGGGATTTTCCGGGTTCCCCCAGTAGGGAATGGAAAGGTGCAAATCGATTTTTCAAACGCATTAGTTTAAAGCCACCACATTTACTTCAATAATGACTCATTGTAATATTTACTCCTATATTTTAAGAATTTTGATTCCAATCCATATATATGTATAAAATACAAATTAATATTAACTCCCCTTCTGTATTAATTACGATGATTGTTTAATAATCAAAATGCGCATTTAGTTTTTTAGTCATTTGAAATACAATTTTAAAAAGCGTTTTCTCTGTAAGTCTTTTCCCCGAGTAGAATTAAATTATAACCTCTATGCAAAAGACGGAATAATTTTTGGAAATTTTTTTGTTGGGTTACGAATACCTTAAAAGGAATTTTTAACGCTTTAATAATATATTTATCTAAGTTTATAATATATATCTAGTTGTAAAATATTCGATATAGTAAATGAAATAGATTATGCGTAGTTAATTTTTTTATCGGAGCTTTTTTATGTTTTAGTAAATTTTGTAATATAAGAAACAGGTTTTGGGAGACTGGCATGGCATGATAGATTAATTTGACACGTGTATTACATAAGTGTAACAGTAAATATATTGCGTGTTATTTTATTCTTCAGTTATTGTGCAGTGTGCTACCTGTTAAAAAAAGTTGCTAATTTATATATATATGTATATATATATTTTTCCCTCACTCTGCGTATGTGCGCGCAAAGAAACAATCGCACGTACTACCTGTGCGCAGAAAATTTACGGCCATTGCAGTGGTGTATAGTGTAATACGTATATCATTCAGGCTGACCGTTCGTACGTCCGTCCGTCTGGTCTTGATTCTTGGACCTTGAGACAGACTGTTTTAACATTGAAACTAGAGACTAGAAGAGAACGAGGGACCTTGGTTCAGGGAAGAAATAAATACATACCTTAACAATTAGTAACTATTGGAGGAGCAGTCTGAAACGACTGGAAACACACCAATCCTCCAACGTTTCTTTCCCCCGGCTATTATTTTAATATTTTTTTTTCCTTTAAACAGGCATGTACTCACGATGTGTATTTTTATGTTAAGCATGTGTAGATTAAATTCTTTACAATGATTCTACTAATTGCGTAAAAGTGTATCATTTTATAATCAAAACGTGATTAATTTTTTTTGTTATTTTTTCGCAGATAAAACCCTAAGAAAATACACACATTACACGCTGTCTTGAGGCAGGGTCCTTGCACTTTGTCTATTTCCATTCATTACTACTTTCAACTAAACGTTTAGGTTTTTGATAATTCCAGTCCACTTTTAGATTGTCTTTACTTTTTATTATTTTTGCACTTTTTACAGATTTTTAAGCATTTAATAAATAAGGATTAATAAATAAATCCTTTTCTCTTCGTATTAGATTTCAAATTCAAAATTGTTCTGTGATTAAGCCCCATTCTTATTTATTTCCTTATTACTTCATAAAGTTTTACCCTGACTGTCCATTTAATTTTTTTTAATACGTTTAATTTCAAATTTCTCCTTCTAAAATTTATTCATTTTCCTTAGAATCTTCATAACAATTAACAAGTCTCGCCTCTTCAACTGAGACTTGAAGTCATCTTACAACATATTGTCATCTATTAATATGAATCCTTTCGTAGCTACTAGTACTTTAGTTTTATTTTCACTTTTGACAAGCTTTCCTTAATATCTGTACTTTTTTACTTGCTAAACAACTCTTTCCTTCTTTCTGTGAAATTTCATTTGCCGATCGTCTTCTACTTTCTTGACACCTATTTCATACGGTATATTCTACGATAGCGGTTTTTATTTTATTTCTTTGTAATATTCTATTTGTTGTTCATCGCTCGAAAATACCTGATCGTTTGCGAATCTTATACGATTTATAATTCTCTTTCCTCCAAAGCAGAGTTCTTCATCCTTTTTAATTTCAAGAAAATGACTTCAAAAAAGGTTATTATTCGACCCCTATATTTTTTTAATGTTTGTTGGCGTATAATTTTTTTCCTATTGATCTTATTGAAATAAATCTTGTTCCAATCGACGCAGCTTCTTTTTGTAGATAGGGAGAGTGGGAATGCTGATATTCTATATGTACGCGTCACGTTAGATGACGTTATACGGTCTTCTGTAGGGCAGGTAATGTGAGTTTAGTTTCACAAGATAAAAATCTGTAACGTTAATAAGATCATCAAAAACCGAGACATTTCGTCTTAAACCTTTCAGACCCGATATAATTATAAATAATATACAGCATTGGTAGGGTCAGTGGGAAACTTATAATTCTATATACGAGCATCACACGTTTTTATGTCGGTTCCAAATTAAAAAAAAAACCCAATTATCTAAAGTATTTTTTATAATATACCTTATAAAAACAATTTTACGTATTAACCAAAGTTGGTAACCCTTGCCTTAACGTTTCTTCTCAAACCACCCAATTTTTACATTACATCTTCCATTCTCTAATTTCAGTACAGTTCTCTAATTAATTTTTTATCCCATCTTTAGCTTTTTCATGTTTCCTTTATCTTATTCTACAATAACAAAACAGATTAGAAAATAATTAATGTAGAAAAGGATAAAAATAATTTTCAAAACGTTAATTAAAAAAGGCATTAAATTTTAAGCTCTAAAAGATTTTTGCAAAAGTTAAACAGTATAATATCGTCGCCAGATTTAAAAAAAAAATCTTTCCTAGAATATATAATGTGTATGAAGCTGAAGTTTTTCTTTTTTTCCTATCCTTTGGTCAACAGACATATCAGCATTTATTTCCAACAAAATTCTTAAAAATGCGAGAATATAATGAGTAACATTGCAAGATTATTTTGTGATTTAATCGATTAGTAATTAATTACGAAAATTTTTAATTTATATTATTAGTAGAAATAATTATTTTTATTATAATTATATTAATATTAGTTATTATTATTAACAAACAAAAGTAATAAAAAAAAATAAAACACGAATTTTTAACTTTATAGAATAGTTTCTGGATTCTGATTTGTTGAAAGTTTTAAATGCTCGTTATTGCGAGTACAGTTGCTGTCCACTAAAATGTTCGGATTTTATTTCTAAGTAATTACTGGTTTTCCCATTTCCGAGATATCTAAAAATAACTAATTGGTCATATTTATTTCGAATGAGATCTCAAGGAAAACTAAAAAGGAATTATAGTAACTCTTAAAGAGTTTAACTAATAGTTCCGTGAATCGTAGACCTCTTTCATTTTACAATTAATTTAACAAATTGAACTGTACAACGAAATTAAATAAGTAAAATGAAAATTAAAATCTATATCATAAATAGTCGGAGAAGAATTACCCGATAAAAATAATCTTATTGCAGTCACTAGTGATATTGCAAGAGTTGTTTTCAAGGACAAAGTATATGATTGACGATTATCGAGAAGGTATACTTTCTCTCAGAATCAGAATTTTTTGAAAATAACAAAAGAAAAAATATATAAATATATATTTACGGAAAATCATCTAAGATGAAGAGTTTTGTTGTACAATGTACCTGATGCTGTACATAATAGAAGAACGGTCTTAAGAGGCAAACTTTAGGATTAAAAATGGAGTAAAGATTTAAAATATATTTAAGTATCTAACGTTTAGCCTTTCAGAGAGAGAAAATCTCGAAATTGAGGGTGATAAGAGTGAAGTGTGTATTAGCAGCAGCGGTTTAGAAAGAATAACGAAACAAAGAAAACAAAAATGGAATTTATAGCCTACCGTTTTATTAATTCCAATTTTACAGAAATTACTCGGAGTTTATAAAATTGGCAACGCTCAAAAATCGTTCACAAAAAATTTATTTAAGAGCTAATATTATATGTCACTTTAAACAATTATTATACAAATACGTGTTATTAACGTTGTTTTTAAACAATTATTATATGTAATAATACACTTAGGAATAATTATGTAACTAAATAAGTCTGTAAATTAAACAATTATTGAAATTATATATAAAGTAAAAGAACTGGTGTCGTTTTTCGCAAACTCAAAAGATAGGAGTATAAATTAAGCTTAAATCATTCTATTCACATTTTCCACTTAAGTTCGTCATCTGACAATCCACCCCTTACTAAATTTAACAGATATATTTTTTCTAAAAAAAAACCTAAATCTTTTATAGGCGCACCTACCATTTTCGCTTCGAAGTTACAAAAGTAAAAAAGATTTTTTAAAATTTCACTGAAAAGAAAAACAACATTTTTTATAAGCCTGTTTCATATGCAATCTTTCAAATTTATTTTTTAAGTCTGTCCAAATTTTAAAATTACCCTGAATGCCTTAATTCAAATAAATTTCGTTATCCGTATCTCGGGTACTAATAATTCTTTTAAAATTTGACTTCAAAAAATAAAAAATTAAGTATCAAAGATTGTATGGAGGAGTGAAAATTTTATTTTTTTCTTTTTGCTTCAATTTTTTGATTTATTTAAAAATTTTTTTCGAATCTATAAAATGTGTGTTTTGCTGACCTTTTTTATAAGTAATATATTTCTTAATTACATTTTGAATGGAAAAAATTCTTAATTATATGTAATGTTTTCATTTTATTCAGTTAATTTTATTATCGACTCCAACTCTAGTTAAAATCTGTATAATTGGAATAAGATTATTTATTTACTACATAACCAAAAAAAGAAAAAAAAAAACATTTCAAAATTGTTTTTAAATTTCTCTCTGTAAATAAATTAATCATTTACCAGGGTGGTCTTTAGAAAATTAATTGTATACATAGGTTTAAAGACATTCATAAACCTTGCGTCAGTCGGATCGATAAGATTTTAAACATGTAAAATATTATTTAGGTATCGATATTTTTAATCAAAACTTAAATAGAATGTAATGCGGTAAACAATCGATTATTGTTCGTAATATATATATATATATATATATATATCCGTCAAGGTGATGAGATCCAAAATTAGTTTATAACCTGTTTACTCTAAAAGTTCAGTGTTTAATATAATACGATGTTTAGATTTCTATTTAATTATATTTTTGCATTTAATATAAAGTAGGGAGGCAATATTTTAGTAATAATAATAGTTATACTAATAATAGTATAAGGTCGCAGTTGACCTTTACGTACGACCTTATACCCGCAAACCTCCGCTAGTTTTACTGAGTAAACTCTTCATCCTCGCCCTCAGCAAGGACAAGGTTAAAAACGCCTACGTGCCACTGACTGTATTACTGAAATACTCTGGCATTCGAACACGTCAGAATAGAACAGAACGATCGCTTTTTTTAATCTTTTTTTACTTGTTTTCTCTCTCTTTCCTTTACTGTTACCGCCTCCCGAAGGTTTATGACGCTTTCTCTCCCTCTCCCATCAACAGTAAAAATCTATAATAACACTCCTCCCTCACTTTAGAATCTCTCTTTTTGTTTTTTCTTTCACTCCTTCAACTTCAGCAGTTATTTAATTTAAACAGTGTATTTCTTTTCCTATACAACCTCCAACTTTCATTGCTATCATGCCTTTAAAAAAATAACTTATTTCATTTCTGCTCGTTATATTTCATTCTAATCGACTCCCTCTCCCATCTTGGAGCTAATAATAAATGTATTGAGGGAATTTTCTTCTGAATTATTAATAACTGTATCATCTTCTAGTAAAGTCTATTTCAGAATTATAATATTGGTAAAATAATGAAAACAAAATTGGTATTCGGTATAATAAAATTTTGTTTTATTCATACAAAAATTTCCATTCACAATCTGTTTTTAGAAATTACGTTGGAAGTATATTTTAATACCGAATTATTAAATTGCAGTTCATAAATTAGTTATTTATTAGGGTAAAAAAAGTTTATTTTTTATTTTTATTTTTTTGTAATTCTACCCACTACACTACATTACGTCTTAACGAATTACGTTAAAATGAATAGTTAATAAAACATTAAAATTAATTTAAAAAATGGAATTAAAATATATGGGATGTAAAACACAAACACGTAAATAAAACACATACATTTAAATATCAAGGTGAGATCATTCAGTCGAATGGATGGATTAGATAAAGAAGGGAATAAAGTAAGGATTAGCAAAATGCAGAAAGTCTAAGCCTTGAAAAAGAGTAATTTCAACAAAAATACTACTATCTAGAATGTGTAAGATTAATTAGGTACTGCAATACAGAAATACGATCTTGTGAAATACGGTTCTGTGCGGTGCAGAATGCATTTCACTAAAAAAGAAGTAAACAAAATAAAATTAGCGAGAGAAGGATATACTAAGAACGAAGGAAAACGGATGAAAGTTAAAAATGCGGAAAAACAATGAACTTTACCTCAAAACAGAAAGACTGCTAATGAAAACGAAGACTAACAGAGCCCTAACAGATTAAACAGATTTTTAACAAATGTAATCGAAACGATACTAACCTCGGATGGTTCAAACAAGATCTTAGAATTGCGTTTATAAAACATTCAGATACAGAGAAACGGAAATATGTTCAGAAAGAAGGTGCAAGATTATAAAAAGATACAGAAAGGAGACATAATGTAGTAATAAGAATCGATCAGAAGAGAGAAAGAAACAACACATCTTGAAACTGAAGGAGTTAAATGAATAGACGAGGTCCAAAAAAATGTTGTCCCACAGTGGCTGGTGATAATCCAAAAAATAAATAACATAAGAGCCATTAGATCAGTAATAATTTTTCAGTTGTAATAAATGATATCTATATTTAAAATTTAAAGCGGTAAATTTTATCTAATAAGGAAAATAATTCGTAGTTTGAGTCTTTGTACAACCCTCAAATCAATAAAACAGCTGTTTTCCTGTTTCTGAAAGGCGCCATAAAGAGGTGGCAACTGATAAAATTTCTCTGACACGTAACCAAGGAAAAAGGATAATAAAAGGATGAGAGGAGAAGAAGGGGAAAATTAATCTACAGACCGTGTCTGATAAATGAAGATCCGGTACAGCATTCCCGGGGTCGATTAATACTGCAGCATCTTTTATAGTTACTGGAAAGAATCCGTAAAGAATTCTTAATACCTGTTAAAAATTGAAACCAAAATACTAAACGATGAAGTATGAGTAAACGTTTTTTCGATATATTAACATGCGTAGGGGTGGCTCAGAGGATTAGGTTCTCTCTTTTCGAGCGGGTGGTTGGCATTCGAGACCTAACAGGACCAGTTGCTCTTTTGCGCTTATCGTTCCTCAATAATGTATTCAGTTACAATTATTTATATTTACTGAACACTAATTGTTATTTTACGCCGGCTTGATGATCTAGTGGTATAACAAGTTGTGCGTGTATTTTCATTACATGAACAAGGAAGCAGCTGTCTACGGACCTCGAATTAACAAAACTGCCCCGCGTATGGGATACGTAAGGTACATAATACGAATAATAAGGAAAATAGATATCGATGAATTGTTACATCGATAAGGAATGTAATTCTCTTTTTTAGGTTTATGGAGTAGATGAATACCCAAATAGAAAACATTGATAGTTAATAGCTAATGAGGCATTAAATGTGTTCCAGTCTTTATTGATTCGTTTGAAACTTTAACTGAACCAGTAATAGTGATAAGTTATCAAGACGATTTTTTATTGTATATTTACAAACAAATTTTCTGAAGTTTTTTCTTGTTATCAGAAATTAAAATATTGAATAAAATGATTATTAATCTTTTTAAATAATAAACTTATTAAACGTACATATTTAAATTTCTTCAGAACTTTCAGTCACCTTTGAAAACATTTTTAAAAATTGATAGGATGCTGTTCTCATGCTTGCTTCAATCGGTGTTAAGCTTTTACTAACTGCGTGATTTTCTCGTTTCGTAACTATTTCTAAATATAAATAAAATATTTTAAATATAAAGAAGAATAAAATCAAAGATTAAAAAAAAAGATATTTAATGAAAGTAGTTAAAAAAATTTTACACCGGGATACATT
>JAAAKQ030070350.1:0-15462 GCA_010016005.3 Zanna intricata | reverse complement strand
GTTCATCTCATCCTCTGAAGATATAACCTAACGGTGGTTCTGGAGGTAAAAAAAAAAAAAAAAAAAAAAAAAAAAAAAATTTTTGTAAGCCTATTACATTAAATTTCAAATAGGGCTAGCTTTACCCAAAACACTTCAAACATTAAGTTGGCTTATTACACAATCCCATATTGTCATGTATTTCCACAGGCAAAATTGTACTTGAATGTGACAGTGTGCAGCCATCACAATTCCATGGTACCTAACCGAGAAAGAGTACATCATGAAAGATAAGAAAATAGAAAAGGAATATTATTTAAATAATTATTAATAGATGTAAAAGTTATTTCAGCTAAATAACCACTATTAGCTGGCCTCCGTGGCGCGAGTTGTAGCATCTCAGCCTTTCATCCAGAGGTCCCGGGTCCGAATCCCAGTCAGACATGGCATTTTTCATATACACTACAATTCATTTATTTCATCCTCTGAAGATATACCTTAATGGTGGTTCCAGAGGTTAAAAAAAAAATAACCACTATTAACAGCATAATCTTTATTATTTTAAGCTCCTTTTCATTAGAAGTTACCAATTTCATAAAGCAGCATAGTGTGATGTAAATGTACATTCTAATATATATGTAATAAACTTTACATATCTAAACTATTATTATATAAAAAAAAAATAAAAACCAGTGGAACACCAATATATTCACAAGATATTAATCAGAAAAATGAGCTGCATAAAATAAGGCAAATCAATAATGTAAGATTACATACATTAAGTGAGAAAATATTAAGAAGAGTAACTAGAGCTTTGCCAGAAATGACCCTAACAACTTTTTTTTAATCTCAAATCTATAGTAATATGACACAAAGCCTTGTAGGCAATAAATACTACAAAAAAGGCTGTTTCTTAATTCATACATACAGAAATTCTTCAGATTTTTAATTATACTGGAAATAAACCAAAAACTTTCAGCTCATTTTAATAAAGTAATTCCACATGCCATTCTGCCTAAAACACAATAATAACATTTTATCAAGTTTGAACTAATTCTTAAAATACAAATTGAACTTACCAAATTTCGCAGTTCTTTCATTTTAAATTCATTATTAATAGAAGAGCCAACAACACCAATAACAGTCCCAATGATTGATCCAATAACAGACCAATATTTTGTTCTTTCTGCCTGCGATCTTTCTTTTTCATGACTTTCTTTAACAGCAGACGAAAGAAAAGCAAAACAATCACGTTCCTCTTTTTCATTTAATTGAAACTGAACATTTAGATTTCTCTCTTCCTTTAAAACGGCATGTTCTTGAGTAATTAGGTGTAGATATCTAACAACAAAAAGGACTTAATTTATTGCAGATGAATATGATAAAAGTAGAATATCCTATTAAAGCTGTACATAAAATCTTTTCAAACCTATGAACATGTGAATTCTAGAGCTAAAAATTGATTTAATAACTGTCTAAAATTTAACTATTCTAGTATAAAAAATATATTACATAAAATAACTACTGAATTATGATCATGATCACAAATATAATAACACCTTCCTCAAGCAAGCATATATAATTTGAATCTCATTTAAAATTAGAAAAGCTGTAGTTCAACTGCTATAGTAGATGTCTGAAAAAAACCATGATCAACTGATCACAAACTAGTGTAAAACATAGTGTAACAGTGAGGTAGGCGAAAACATACCTTTCTTCTCCTTTGGTTGTAGAATCTAGTTCAGAACGTATATCCTTTAACTTGTTCTGCACATCAACCAATAACTTTGAGGCGTCTCTTCTCTTTTCTTGAGCTTGAATAAGGCGGTGCTGAGCTTCAATTACTCTGTTCTGCATCAATCTCACTTCATCCATACCAGTTAATTCTTCATACCACTTAACTAGTCTATCAATTTTATTTTTTAAGAAATTGTGACTTACATTGTTACCGGAATTTTTAACAACTTCTGATGATGTAGTCAGTTTTTGTAACCTGATAAACGATTTTGATTTATTTAAAAAATACTTCATAACGTCTGAAGAAATCGTATACGTCTTCAAAGTAAAAAATATTCTTTATATCAACAGATGAAAGTTTTCTTAATCTAAAATTCCATTTCATTGCTACATTTCTAATGTTACACTTTCAGTTAACCTAAACTCTGAATGCACACTGAATTCTACAACTATCGATTTGTCTATCGGTTACCTAGCAAAATTTGTAGATTTCGATAATAAAGTCAAGCTTTCGCATTCGTTATATAAATTCCATAAATGTGAAAAATTGCATTCGCACCCTTACTTTTTTGGATATAATACAAAACTTGATTCTAATTTAGTTATAAAATGCCTACTGTTAACTTAATGTAAAAAAATTAATTAACGTAATACAGCAAACCAAGTTTTATGATGAAATTAATAATTTAAAATTTTAAAATCGATTACATCACTCGTTTTTAAAGGAGAATTTTGTAAAAAAAATTCTATCTGAATGTTAGGCTAGCTACAGTCGCCGCCGATTAAAATTACTACCCAACGTAGAACATGTTCCTCGCTATTAGTAAGCCTCCTTACCAAATAATTGTTCTAATTTTAACAATGAATGCAACAATTTTGAAATGAAGTACAGTCGGCTAATTCTGTACCGATTACAATTTTACATTGTAAAGCGTAATACAGATGACAAAACGTTATCTATTACCAATTACACGATAAATATTGCGATAGTTTGTTATTATGTAATTTTACTTACTGGAAAATGAAAATCCGTTTAATTCCTCAGTTAGAACGCTCTTCTCGGTGTCATCACTATCTTCTATATAATTGTCACTACTTAAGAGACAATGAAATATTCTGTCAGAGAATCTGTTAATGATTCTTAGCACCAATACTCATATTCGATTTTTTAACCTTTACACTGTAAGGCTTACACTGTACATGTTCGTCACTCATCGAATTCATTTTATCTTCATATTCATACAGTTTCTTCACTTCTGACATCTTAAACGTTTTGTTGTGGCTCGCAACATGTCGTTTTACCTCTGACCGTACCATGTCGATTGGATTTAAATCAGGATTATAAGGTGACAGCCACAGAACTTGATGACACTTCTTTCCCACAATTCGTCAAATCGGTATTGTTTTCTGTTACTTTTGTTCAATTTAATTAGCTCATTCAATTGCGGTTCAAGCATCTGAGAAGAAAATGAAATACGATGTTTCTATAGCTTAACAGCCATGTCTTGTTTCTTGTTTGATGACACTGAAAGTTTTTCAGAGAGTGTATTATGAAAGGAGCATTCCAATAACAACTACAGACTCAGGAAGAAGGTCAGCAACTAATTTTTCTTCAGTCCATTTCAAATAATTTTTAAAATTCATGCTATCATAGTAATCGCCACTTTCTAATTTGGCTGTCCAAGGAAACATTGCATTTGGAATAAAGCCCATTTCATCTCCGGCTAAATTATAATTAAGCGTTCACCTTTATTTATTGGTGAATTAAATGCTACATCGCTGTCGACAGCCCATGATTTTGCCGTTAAATAAGATTATAAAACATAGGAATCATCCAAGTATACGATAGCCCGGTTACATCTTCTAAAATCACACCAAATAATTGGCTGCAGATATGAAATCCTTTTCTGCCTAATATGTTTTTCAACTAAAATTTTCCTCTCGTTTTCTGTTTTGCGCTACTTAAAATCAAATTCCTTCAAAACTCTTCTTAAACTAGTTTCACTGTCGTTAAAACTTATTTTCAATTCTTTACAGTTTGTTAACTGTTGGCAGCTCCCCTATCATTTAGTGAAATTTATTCACAGTTCGCCCACATTTTTATCAAAATAATAAATGAACAAACATTTTGGCTGATCCAGAAAGTTTTATTTTTTTATTTTCTTCGTTTTTGAACCGGAGTCTTGGAAATACCACAGGCAGCTTCAGTTCTCTTCACACTTCTGTTTAGCAATTTAATGCTTGTCATTTTTTAACATTCCTACAGCTAAAGAGTTTTTCTTCATAAAATTAATCAATCGTACACATTGTTTACAATTTCACGCAACTGTCTCCACAGTTTTTTACCTTTCACAACAGACTTAATGGGTAGCCTTAGCTACACAGTTGTCCCATAAGTTTTATCACTGAGGCTATAAAAGATGCAAAAAAATTAAAAAATGTTTTATTCAAAATAATCTCCATTAGAAATAACATATTGGCACGATCTTTCAGCCTTTTCATGCCCTTCAAAAACTCCTCTTTTGAAATACTGTTTAACTTCGTTTGTACTGTTGTTACTTAGTTTGTCTCGTTTATCGACGCAAAATGGTTTCCTTTAAGTCCATCTTTAATTTTGGGAAGAGGAAGTAGTCAGGGGGACTGAAATCAGGCGAGTAAGGTGGGTGGTTGATCACAGGAATAATTTTTTTGGCCAGAAATTGAGTTTAATCGCCGTGGTATATGCTTGTGCATTATCGAGCAAGAGGAAAAACGAACGATCTTTTCACGACTCGGGTCTAACAATTCTTTTGCAAAGGCGATACAGCATTTGTTCGTAGAATAAAGCATTCACAGTAGTATCTTGAGGAACAAATTCTTTGTGATGATGCCTTTGGAGTCAAAAAAAAATTATCAACATTGTCTTAATTTTTGATTTGTGAAAACGCAAAATTTTTTGTTTTCCCTACGCTCCGCAAAAAGGTTATACCACCGAAAAACAGTAGCACAAGGCAAAACAGATCCGCTATAAACCAATCTTAACATTTCGAACGTTTCCGTCGCACTTTTACCGGCTCAAAGCAAATTTAATCGCAACACGTTGTTCGTTATTTTTATTCATCCACTTTAAATTATACCACAACCACTTTGATGCTACCATACGAACTAACTACTGAACAGCTGCATGTGATCCGATGGACTTGAAACTTCGTATGGGAGGAGAGGAAGGTTGTTGGAACTAGTTCACAAAATTTCATGAAGATAGCGCAAGTAATATTGATTTTTAGAGCCACATTCTTAAAATTTATGGGACATTTGTGTATTTGCACGTGAAATAATCATTTTAAAACGTTTGAAGCGTAAACCACGATAAAAACGTTTTACAAAATAACGTATATTGTAAAAATATTGTATTTTGATACGATATTTTATTAAATATCACATTTCATTAAAATGTGGCATTTTTGTCAAAATGTACGATACATTCCAAAAGAACCATACCGAAAGTATAACCACAGTACTGAACTTTATGTACATGGAAAAGTTAAGAGAATCAAAAATAAAATAAAAATAATTGTTTTGTATTTGAAACATTCTGTCACTTTCTTAATACTAACACACCAAAAATTTACATTGTTTTGTAAATAACAGTTGCATCATGTTTATGCTACTAAGAGGACTAATTGTGATGTGCCAGTGTTTCAAAGGACAACAGTATAGTAGTGACCTGCGGGCTGTTCATCCAAGCTCGCCGTTACGTACCTAAGTAACCTTCATCCTAGACTGCCGCTAGGACCGCTGACCGTTGTAAGTGTTGTTAAGTGTGGTGTGTGAATTTGGTTCTAGTGTTTGAGTATGATTTTAAACGGTTCTTTATATGTTTTAAGTTCTAAGCATTGTTGTAAAAGTTTTAAGTTCTATGAGAGGGTAGTTTAAATTGAATTATATATATATTGTTACATCCTTTCATGTATTTCAACTTGTTCATGCGTGTAAAGTTTGCATCCATTATTCTTTCTACGTAAGATTTTCATGTTAATATTTGTGCATTTATGGCTTGTTTCACTGAAGTGGTTTATGAACACTTCATTGATTCAATGGTAGAGTGAACTACTTTTGTCAAGTTTTTGAAGTTAATACTTCTTTTGGCGGGCCTGGAAATGGGAAAAATCTCCGGTTTGCCGTCACGTCACGGTATCGTACTGACTGACTGACATTAATTCTAACCCCTAAGGAGGCCTCGGAGCGAAAAATGCAAGAGAGCTTTTTTGTAGGGAGTGCGCTGAAACCGACCAGAAAAATCCGAAATCATGAAATTTTCTCCCGGCGGGGGGGGGGGCGATTACGCCTCCAAAAATTTTAGGGCGACTACAAGGAGACGTCTGAGCGAAACGTTGCGGGGAAACCTTTTGTAGAGCCCGTAGAACCGCTTACGATTTGAGAAAAAAATTCGGCCTCCGCCCCTCATTGGGCCCAAAATTCCAAAAAAACCTGTTTTTTTTTTTACTTTTTCTGCCTTCTTATTCGCTCCCCTGAAACTCTCCTGAGGTCGAAATCGATATTCCATTATAGGTTTGATCCGGAAGAGTGTGAAAAACTCCATACAAAACGTTCCAAACTTTTTTTTTTTTTTATATTGTTATGAAGACTTGCATCCTGTTTGTCCTATGTAGAGCTTACAGAATGAACAGTAAACTTTGTATACCCAGAGTAAATAAAATTTGATTGTTTATGTGAATCCTTGCCATCACTGAAAAGTATTTAAAAGTACACCCTTTTTGAAATGGCTAACCAAATAAATTTTATAAATAATAGTCATACAAATGTATGACAGATGGTTGGAAGAACGGCTGGAAAAATTTTGAAGATTATCATAAAATTTATTTGTAAAGTTAAGTTTTTTTTCTTCAGATTTTTTAATTTTAATTTATCGTTTTATTTGTATAAATTTTCCTTCTGTTTTTGATCTTGTGTACAATTTTATATATTATTAATGTGAGTGTTCTGAATTTTTGTTTTTGTTTGGTTTTTCTGGAATTGGTGTAGTTTGTCTGTTAGTGACCTATTGTATCCATTTATTATAGTTTTATTTTTGTTATAAAATTTGTTCTTATTGTCTTGTGAAAGTGAAACATTAATCTGTTTGACATACGTCTAAAAGCTTGAAATTTAGTTGTACGTAAGTGTGATAGTCATAATAGATTTTCTTTTTATTTTGACTGTGATCATGTTTTGTAATTGTGAGGTATAAAGCTTAGCTTATCAGAGCAAATCTAGTGAAGAATTTTCAGCTTTCATTTTAAAAATGTCTGTACTTAGTTTAAAGTTTTCAATTTTTAAAACATAGTGTATCATGCACATAAAATTAAACTTAGAATAGCTTACTACACATTACAATTAATAAATTTCTTAATCATTATCAATTAAAAATCTCATTAATGATCACTTATGGGTTTTTTCAACAAATTTTTAATCTGGAAGATTTTGTGTTAATTTAGTTACCATATGTTATGGAGCGAGTGTTTTATAGGACACAAATACTGTTTCTTTTCTGCAGTGAATACTCACAAGTTTTAGCGTAATTAGGAATTCGGTGGGTAGATAATAATTTTATTATTTATTTAAATTAAAATTCCTATAGTCCAT
This sequence comes from Zanna intricata, assembly GCA_010016005.3. NCBI lineage: Eukaryota > Metazoa > Arthropoda > Insecta > Hemiptera > Fulgoridae > Zanna > Zanna intricata. Next base: position 8,121 of record JAAAKQ030070350.1, on the reverse strand, counting down.
ATTCATTTGTATGTAAAATTTAGTTCTATTTATGGTTTTTTCCTTCAGCCACTCCGCAAAGTATAGAATAAAAGAAATATTCTTATCTTTACTTTTTTATCATATCAAAAGGCTTTTAGGCTGAAGCTCATCATCAGTGATAAATTATTTTTCATTATTACAATCTACACAAAAAAAATAAAAATATTCTGATTAAAATAAAAAAAATATGTTAATATTTAAGAACAAATATTTGTTCGGTCAAGAATTAAAACATGTTATCTGCTACAATACTGTAATAATAATAATAATAATTTGATTTGTTTAATCTTTGTCTAATTTTTATGAAAATTGTTAGAAATTTTTTTCATGAGATTTCTCCTTTTTTTTATAGAATTTCTGATGTTATTATAATGTAAAATTATGAACTAAATTCATTAAAGCATTTGTTATCTTATCTAATTACTAATAGTTTCTTCTATAAATATATTAGTTTACAGAAAGGTTAAATTAAAGGATGCAAATGAAAATTAACATGGAATGTACACATGCTTTAATTTGTTTTGTTTTTTCAAAATGTTGGTAAGGTTTTAGTGTTCTTTAAACATGAGCTGCTTTCAATTGTGTTATGTATAACTTACATTAACGATTCTGTGCATGTCTAGCTGGTTTGTATGGAGACTTATATAGTTAAATAACTATGCAAAGTACAATGGAATACAGGAGTATAATGGAATTGTGTTTTTAATGTTGATATGTTACTAGATGTATTTGTTTGAGGTGATGTTTGTTTGTGTTGTTAATAATTTCTTTTTGTTTTTATATGAGCTGTTTTATATTATTTGATATACAGCATAGATTCCGTTATATTTTTTTATTGATTTACTCTATGATTTTGCAATACATTATCATTATGTAGAATAATTTTAGAGATTTCTTTATAAATTTCATTGTTTTGTTTACAATTAAGTCCACTTTGTTTTAGGGTTTTGTTAATTATTAATCCATTATATTTATAAAATTTTGTATTGCTGTGTAAGAATAAATCTGGTTTTGTATTTTATGAGTTTGCAGATACTGGAATTGGCTGTGTATTGTATTTTACTTCTATATAATAACTGAATTTTATTATATATCATATACTCCACATTTCTCATAGAAAAGGGGAATTTTAATTTCTATCCCTTTACACATATTTCCTTTTATGGCTATGACTCCTGTAATGTACCTGAATAAAACAACACCAGACAGAGTTACTTTCTTTGAGACGAATAATTTTCATTAGTATTGTAAGTGTTACTAGTGCTGGTGTTGTTATTACAATTCTGTTAAATTATTATGTTGTTACAATAAAATTTAATTGCATATATCTGTTATAAAAAAAAGTTAATGAACTACTGGTGAAGCAGCAATCAACGATTGAGTGTATCATTAATTATTATATGCAATGTCAAATCTACTGCCTCAAATCAAGCTTCTATGTTTTTATGAGTACTTTTAAGAATTCCTTCATAAGATTTTACTTTGTTCATTTCTGATTTTGCGTTTACACTTAATGAAAAATAAACATTTCTTTTAAATTTACTAATTTATTAATGTTAAATCAGAGATGTGTCTAAATGTTGCTGAACCTGATCTCCAAAAAATCATGGTCCATGGTAAATGTAGGAACATCCAGTGGAAAATAAGATCAATAAAAAATATTTATTAAAAAAAAATATTTTTCAATATTATTATTTACTCAACTTCAACATAATTTTTCTCTAAGTTAAATACTGCCATTAACATTATGAATGATACTATTGTAACCAGACTGGTATGGCGGACCTGACTAATGGATTCCTGTCAATTAAAAAGAAAGTAATAGAAAATATAATAGTAGGAGAAACCCAGAAAGATGCTAAAGAAACCTTTTTGTAAAGGTAATAGGTCCGTTTAACAATCGTCTTTTGTAGTGCTGTCCACTGACACACTTAAACAAATGTTTGTTCTGTGAGAAGAATTACCAGACCCATGATGGGAATGCGTGGAAACAAAAGGGCTCGATTGCTCTTTCTCATGCTCAACTGGGGTCTGATCCAGCAGGTACAGAAAACAGTTGTATAAATACTCCGAGGAATACCAGTTAAAAGTCACTTCCGCGTCTGCGATGTGAATCCTACGAATCAGCCTAAGCAAGATGTAATGATGTCAGTCTGTGAGATGAGTACTAAGAAATGAGTCTGTGTGAGACGTTATGACTTCAGTCTGCGAGATGAGAGTCTACGAGATTTGAGTTCTGCAAGATGTCAGTCAACGAAGGTATTCTAAGGAGGTCAGTGAACAAGTAAATTTCTAGTGAACTAAGTTAGGCCTGATTTCATGTCATTACAAGTAATTCCAGTACATGAAAACAAGAAATTGTTCGGTGAGTTACTGTAAGACTACAAGTGAAAGAGATAGACAATATGTCTGGAAAGTTAACTAAATTAAATAAAAATACATATTTAAAGATCAACAAATTTATTCACATCAGCCCTCTACACAAAACTCTTTTTTAGTTGTATATTTTGCAGCGTCGGTAGACCCCATCAAACTCTCTGGAGAAATAACTTTGTGGGATCGCCTTCAACTCCTCGGTGTACTTATCATAGTAGATTTTGTACAAGCTGTTTTCTATTACTGTGGCTGGATAATACTTGAAGTATGGTGCGTATATTACATCTATTTGGTGAGCATTGACCAGTTCTCAATGAATTATTTTGGTTACATTGTTGTGTCTCTCTGTGTAGTCATTGGCGGCAAGAAGCTTGCATCTGCCATTTATGTGGTCTAGTTTTCAGGAAATGTTTCACACTTCCTACAATGGTCAGAGGCTATGGTTTTGTCCTTTATGATACATTTCCTGTAATTGAGTGTGCTGATAACCTGGTCTTGGATAGATAACATAAAGCTCTCAGTTTCAGGAAACAAAGAGCCTCTCTGCAACCTTCTGCAGATTTATCAATATGTGGTTGATGAAGGTGGTATTAGTACCTACCATGAAGTTTTTTGCTCATCCATTCTTGTTTCTTCTGGTCTACTATGTAAGTCTCGTCTAAAGCATCTGGTGAAGATAAATTGAGAGGAGTATACAACATATCTGTTTGTCGGATGGCTGAATAGAGATGATGTGGTTTCTGTAAGAAGTATTGCCTGAGTATATGTACTTGCTTACTGTGAAGATTCTGAATGTCTACTATTCCATGTTTTCCATATCGTCATTTGTCGTATGCATGACTTTAGATGGTGTTTGGTTATTATTAGTGAACAGGACCCGAAGCTTGCATTGCAGATTTTCCAGGTCTATTTTTGTCCATCTTATGATACCAAAGGAGTATGTTAGTGTGGGAATAGCAAAAGTGTTAATCGCTTTGAAGAGGTTCCTCAAGTTAAGGTTTGTGTGGAGGAGCTTGCTGACTCGCTCAGAAAACAAGTTGCTGATTTGTTTCATTATAACTACGTGATTTGACTGTGAGTTCTATTTCATGTCTAAATATTTGTATGTCTTGCTAAGTGCTATGTTTTCTATTACTTGAGAACTATCAAGTGTTATGTTATGCGTTTCTTTCAGTTTTCCTCTTTCTATGGAAATTGTGTTACACTTTTGGATGCCAAATTTTATCTCTATGTCACTGTTGTTTATGCTCTCTGTAGACATTGGCTGAAGCTTGTTGGCCAATGAGTCCAAGGCTTGATTTCCTCTTCTAAGTTCCAGATTATCACCATTGTAAGGGGTTAGCCTGTCACTGGGTTTCTGTTTTGGTCTGCGAATATTTTATTTTCCACTCACCCCACATAGATGTGGAGCATTCTCCAATCCACCACCTGGGAACGTGCCTTAAAGGAACAGAAAACTGCACATGGGGTTTATTATTATTGTTGAAGTGGTTGTGATTACTAAGATTATTATTGTGAGTTGTTTAGTATTATCACTTATTATTATTGTCATTGTGATCATTGATTTGTCATGTTTAGTTATGTTTTTAAACCAATAAATTGTAATTATATAAACATTTTCAATTGTCAGTCTTTCAATATCCTGATCAAGCATGACACTATAATACTTATAAGTATACGAGTGTATAGGAGTAATACTATATTATTATTTACTTAAAAAAAAATTGTTCTATAGTTATTAATGAGGCTAACAGTTAATGTTTATTGTTGTAAGTTGCAGAAAATCACTATAATTTTAATGCATATTGTAAGGGAAGATTTATTGAATTAGTAAGAGAGAACTTGCCGGCCTCTGTGGCACGAGTGGTAGCATCTCGACTTTTCATCTGGTGGTCCCCGAATTGAATCCTGGTCAGGCATGGCATTTTCACAGACACTACAATTCATTCATCTCATCCTCTGAAGATATACCTTAATAGTGGTTCCAGAGGTTAAAAAAAAAAGTAAGAGAGAACTGGTTTTGTTGAATAATTACGATTTTACTTATCATGCCAGTTTATAACTGAGATATGATAATTTTTGGATTTAAAAATTACAGAAACATGATTATTTGTGCAAATTGTGCATTTTTTAATATAGCACCATTAGGTTTTATGTTTGTAGTTAGTTTTGATCACAGAAAAAAAAAATTTTGCTGTTTACAAACTTGGCACTAGATTCAAATCAGTTATTTGTGCATCAGGAAAAATTAAAAGATAATATTAAGGAAAGTACAGAGTATTTTAGTAAAAAACAAGTTATTGTCCTGAACACAAGTATTTTTTCCTTGTTAGTGAGAAATAGAAAAGATAGATAGATAGAAAAGATAGTGAGATAGAAAAGCTGAATAGCAAGAAAATGATGAACATTTAAAACTGATGAGACAAAAGAAGATTTTAAATTCAGTAAGGTAGGAGAATAATTTACTTCTGAAGGTGTTGAAGAAAATTTTGTTTAATTAAAGGAAATAATGGATTTGTATAAGGTAATGTCTGTAGAGTTGATAGAATGTGAACTCAATTACATGAAAAGATTAGGACTGAATTCGAACAGGAACTGCCCGGTTGTGCTGTCTTGATGTACTTAGAGTAAAGAAACTGAAGATTATGTAAAATATTGTTGTGTTTAAAAGAAATAAATTTTTTTGCTGCATTTGATTGTGTTAAAGAAACAGACAAAACTGGATGGTCTTGATGGAATTGAAAAATTGTTTATGATACTGGACATGATGTAAAATTGAGAGAAAATGACCTTTTAGTGGATGGAAAATTCTTCCTCCATATTGAGCTAGAAGGTTCTTTATTGAGAATCGTTAGGTGATTGTAAAACCAACAGAGAAAGAAAAAAAGATGAAGAAGAGTGAAAAGTGAAAGACTTACCATTAAGACAAAACACTTGAAGTACATCTCTTAGCTCTTTCTAATCAATTTTCAATAATTGCAACTTTCTGATATGCCCAGGAAATTTTCTCCCAAGTAATACTAACATTATCCCATTTCTCCCAAAAATAAAATGGTATCCATAATGTAAAATTAAACATCAAGAGGAGGTTAGATCTATGGTTGCTAAGCAATATTTACATTTGGAATAATGATTTAGAAGAAAGTTTAAAAGTATCAATTGATATAGTTTATGATTGTGGTTGAGAAAATAAACTATGTAATCAATATAGAAAAAGAAGCCCTAAATGGAAGTAATAGTTCAATGTTGAGACTCAAACAAAGAAAAAAAAATGTTTAATTTGTTGAAAGTCTACAGAAAGACAAATTTGGTGGTTAATACATTTTGAAAGTAATTCACATTATAAATAACTGTACGAAGCTAAACAAAAGAACTACTGGCATAAATGAACGGGGCGAGTGGCTCTACGTAGTGAGTCTCGAACGATGTCCTCTGGGCACCTGGGCGAACCAAGTTGTAGCTTAGCTCTAGCTTCAGTACGCGTGCGCTCTGCTGGAGTGGTTCCTTATATCGTCGGTACTCATGAGAACAAAATTAGTAATCCACAAATAAATTCTATATTGGTTGGTGGACCATCTGAAAAACCACCAAAATTAACAGTCTTGTGAAAAGGCCTCGTTCGGCGTTGTCGGACGAGGATAACAGTTCAGAAAAAAGTGTCCAAGTAAACAGTGATAGACCAAAAAACATAAGATTTGTAGTTCTGAGAAATACCCAAGAAGGTGGCTCCCTACAAAAGGTCTCGTCCTTCGTAATTAATTAATACGAGTTCAAGTAGCTCCCCAAAGAACAACAAGAAATTACATGACGGATCGATCTGATCGAAACGTACAACGACGAGCAGAGTCGATCTTTGCTACGTCTGACAAATTTAGGTGGTATACATATACAAGCAGAATGCCACAAAACCCTAAATACGAGCAGGGGCGTAAATTTTTGTCGAGACCTTTTGGACATGGATGTCTCTGAAATAGCTGATGAACTCCGATCTCAGAATGTTGTGGTGGTCAAACGAATAATAAGCCCCAAAGCGGAATGGAGGAACCAACACCTTCCCTCATTCTGACTTTCAGTCTTCCTTTGCCTCCCGAAAAGATTAACGTGGGTTACCTATCAGTTCGGGTACGTCCATTTATTCCTAACCCACGGCGATGTTTCAGATGCCAAGGATATGTGCACACTACAACATCTTGCTCGAAAACGGAGATCTGTGCTCGATGCGCAAAAGAAGGCCATAACGAAACTGAATGCGTAGAAGATGAGAAATGCGCAAACTACAGTAGTTCACATACAGCCCGGTCCCGAGATTGCCCAATTTTTAAAGAAGAAAAGGCAATTCTCAGAATCGCTACCGAGCAGAAGCTCTCTTTTCCAGCGGCACGCAGAGAATACAAAAAATTAATCAACTCAACAAACCTGGTTAAACCAAATATGTCTTTTGCCGCCGCTACGTCAAAGCAAACTCCTGCAAACCAAGGTAGTCAGCAGTGCGGATCCTGCACCGAGTTGAAAAAACCTGTACAGATCTTATCTGATCAAGTAGTCTCCCTCACAGCCACTATAACAGAGCTGACCAAGGCGAACAAGCGTACAGTTGCAGTTAGTAAATCCAACAGTGGGATTCCTCTCAAAACTCCTGTTCTCAAAACTCTATCTACATGGGCAGGAGTAAGTACCTCAGGTGGTAAGCCACCAAATAAGCTCTCTCTTAAAGGAGCCCATATAACAACCTGTTTTTGGTCGTCATCCACATCGTCCCAGTTAACAAAATCCCCCCCCTCCAACACCACATATGCTGGAGGATATGGTAGAGGAACCGCCCGATCCCAGGGCATCCGATTTCCTCAAAGTAAAAAATTCAAAAAAGAAAAACCGAATCACCTATAACTAATTTTGTCATATATTTATCTTTATTCCTTAATATAATTACCTTTTATTTATGAATATTATTCAGTGGAATGTCAGAGGTCTTCGGTCCCGCATTGAAGATGTTAGAGTACTGATGCACGCACATGAACCATTAATCATGTGCTTCCAAGAAACACATCTATTAGCAAAAGATGTGGTTACATTCAGAGGTTACATGAGTGAGAGATACGACTGCGCGTTAGATAGCAGAGAGAGTGGTGGTGTCGCCATTATCATGCGAAATGAGGTCACAGCTAGTAAAATACCACTGGCTACACCTATTCTTGCTATTGATATTAAAACCACCGTCCCGTTTAAATTGCATATTTGCAATCTGTATCTTTCACCCAACTCTGATTTCAGTACTGTAGAAATATCTAATCTCCTCGCCCAAATTCCATCGTCGGCGTTAATATTAGGCGACTTCAATGCCCACCATATTTCCTGGGGCTCAAATCTGTGCTCCACTCGAGGAAATGTGATAAAAATAGAGTGAGACAAGACTTGGACTTTTGTTTGCTGAATGATGGATCATATACATTCATGTCCTCATCGACTGTCTAACATCGATCTCTCCTTCTGCTCACCGGATTTGTTCCCTCGGCTTAATTGGTCTGTTTGTGACGACCTATTTGGTAGCGACCACAGACCAGTCATTATAGGCTTTGAGGTCGAACGTATGGTGAATAAAAGACCATGGAGATGGATTGTGGAGAAGGTAGACTGGAATGGTTATCAGAATGCCTTCCCCTCACAGTATGATGATGGTGCTGACGCCCTTGATGAACTTTCCTCCTTTACGTCTCTCATACTTGA
>JAAAKQ030070349.1:0-30260 GCA_010016005.3 Zanna intricata | reverse complement strand
ACAAACTCAGGCCGACGCTCTTGAGACGTATGTTTAATTGAAACTTAACTACCAAACAACACCGATATCCACGATCTAGTATTCAAATCCAAATAAAAGTTACTACCTTTATTAGGATTCGAATTTGAAAAGCCTCGACTTCGAAATCAGTTGATTTACGATGACGAGGTTACCACTAAGACCAGCCCGGTGGGTTATTGTTATTTAAATTAAAATTTTTATTAATTTTTAATTATAAGTGTTAATTAAAGTATACAGCATTAAAAAAGTTAATATTTACTTAACTATGTATTAAAAATTATTTTTCTGGTTGTTTTAAATAGTTAATTAAACGCATATACAAGTATACCTTCTGTACCTACAAAGCAAATTGTCCTGAGTGACTAACTAATTCATCAACGCCAAGCGAAAATTATTAAATATAAATTGATGGAAATTCGTATACATGTTCTTACGATGTAAGTGCACTCTAAGAAAACATTTTTTTTTTTTTTATTCCGAGTTTAAAGGATTAAAATGGATTATGAATTTTCTTTTTAAATCCGAACTTTTTTTTAATTTCTCGGTAACAAATGACGATATCAACTTGATTTTTGATGTAATTTTCATGTGAATATCTAAAAATCAATTTCCAGATTTTATCGAAATTCGACCATGTAAGGTGAAGAAAGGTAAAAAAAAATTTTGAACAATTATTGCAATTTTTCCCTATTTCCGATTACAATAAACGAGATATTCACTAGATTGGTGATAGCAAATACTCTTCAAATAAATATCTAAAAACTATTTTCGGGTTTTTTTATTTCGATTTTTTTAAGGGGTGCGGCGGTATACCGCGCGGCGGCTCAACTAACATAACCACTATTACTGCTGTATGTGCGATTTGGTTGGCTGCACTTGCCTCCCGTTACTTGACTAAAAAAACAGAAAATAAATATAATTAAAAATTCCTCTTAAAAAATAGAAACAAAGTACAGTCACCTTTTAGTGGTGTTTACGGATAACGCTAAGAACCAGGCAAAATAAATTTTTATCCGGATGAAATTCGTGTAACTAACATTTTAAAGATAGTGGCTGACTGTTTTCAAAATCCCATTCTTAGATCACTCAAAGTTAAGGCCTCTACTGACCAAATTATTAATGTGAAGAAATTACAACATAGTGATATTTTTTTACAAATTGAACAAGATTTAATTTTTATTTATCATTATTATTCTCACAAGTTTAATGAACACAGCATGGTTTAAGGGGCAGAGCTCTCTTGTTAGACGGCAAGGGCAAGCAAAGCAAGCCATGATCAGCTAAATATTCCCTAACCATGACAGGAAACGTAAGTAACCATACAGCGCGGGTAAAACTACGACGGGGATATTAGTATATACGTAAAATATTACAAGAATGATTCATAATAAACGCCCAGCAAAAACTACAGAAAGTAAATTGATGAAAATTTGTATACATATTCTTCTTACAGTTAAAGTACACGCTAAGAAAGAATTTTTTGAAATTAAGATTTAAAGGGTTAAAATGGAGTAACAATTAAATAAACATTTCTTGATTTCTCGATAACATATAAAGATATCAAATCAATTTTTGGTGTGTATTATGTACAAATAATTACCAAAAAAACAATTACTAAGTTTTTTAAATTTCATGTTTAAAGTGTTAGCCCTTTAAAAAAACCATATAAAATTTTTTAAACTTTTTATATAATGCGCTAGAAAAGGCAAGAAAGGAAATGCTGTGGGTGAGAAGGGGCTAAGCAAAAGGAATGAAAAAGGGGACCGACTTATTAAGTTTTGCCTGAAGTACAATTTAGTAATTGTCAACACCCAGTTTAAAAATCATAATAGAAGAATATATGCATGGAAAAACCAGATGATACTGCAAAGTATCAGATAGATTATATCACGGTTAAATAAAAATTTAGAAATTAACTTGATTACAAAACTTATCCTGGAGCAGACATTGATAGTGATCATAATTTAGTTTTAATTAAATGTATTAGCGTTTAAAAACCTGAAATATAGGTGCCGATGATTCGATGGAATTTAGAGAAGCTTGAGAAAGAGGAGGTAAAGAATTTTGAGGAGGTCATCGTAAGAGGTCTGAGTAAAAAAGAAAAGGAAGAAAATATAGAAGAAGAATGGGAGAATGTTAAAAAGGAAAGTCTTAAATCAGCAGAAGCAAAGTTAAATGGAACAAAGCGAACCAGTAGAAAACCTTGGATATTAGAGGATATATAGGAGCTGATGGTATAACATAGAAGGTATAAGAATGCTAGTGATGAAGAAGATAAAGGAACTATCAATAATTAAGAAATAGTGTAAACAGGAAGTGCAAATTAGCAAAAGAAAAGTGTTCAGAACTGAAAAGAGAAATGATCATTGGTAAAATAGACAGAGCATACAGGAAAAGTTAAGGAGAATGTTATGGTAAATTCTCCTATTTATTTTATTTATATAAATTAAAATCTAACAATGTGTTAAATCTTTATATTATAAATCAGTGTTTATAATACTGATTTATAATGCAAAAGAAAAGGTCGATAATTGGGTGGAATATATTGAATATGGAGAAAATGAATTAGAAACTGGTGTTACAGAGGAAGAAGAGGAATTTGAAGAGGACGAAAAGGGAGATACAATACTGAAGATCTGAATTTAAGAGAGTCTTAAAAAATTTGATTGGCAGAATGGCTCTTGGGATCTGAATAGTAATTGTCCTATATTAAAGAGCCCTGATAGTAAATCCATATTAAAGAGCCTCCCGACTTCATTTAAATATTTTTGTTGAAGGAAAAAATTTTTTTATCTATGAAAGATCTGAAAAAAATTTAATCATTAGACTACCTTACATGTTTGCTATTTCTAAAACATAAAAAATATATTTAAACAAATTAAAACTATCTGAAAGTTTATTGGTCATCCATTATTTTATGTAATTAAATACTGCATAACGATATTTAGTCATTCATTTCTACATGTTGTTTCTTTTTTTTAGTTAGATTTATTGCCGTTTTTTTAGTTCTATTTTTTGCAGTTTGTTTTTTAGTTTTTATAATTGTATTTATTTAATACTTTTTAGTGATCATCGAGAAAAGTTCACGAATCAAAAAATTATGGATATAACGTATTTAATGTACTGAGTCAAATGAGGGAACTGTAAACATTACAGTTTATTTATTTAATTAGCATATACCAATCTATACTTGTAGATCTCTCAAGTGATAGATTTCAGTACGATAGTCTTTATTTATCGTGCTGAACATAAATCAGTGTTCTGGGATCCAAACAACTAATGGTTAAAATCTCAGTTGTCTGATTCAACTCAGTGCTATGAAGGCCTGGCCCTTGGCAAAAATGTGAGTGCACAGATCTACGACAGCTCTATCTAGAATAGACCCTTGTAATTTATGCACCATCACAATCCAGTACAGTATTAGTGGCAGCATACGCAGTTTCACTTTGTCCTGTCCCTGTAAAGCATAAAATCAAATTCGACAATAGTGTGTTTAATCCTCAATCCGATGCCAACAGCATTATTTTTAATCATACTGTCATCAAACTCTACAAAGAAGGTTTGTGGGAGTTCATCGGGCTCAAGCTGATCTCGACGTAGCGCAGGCCACTCAATTTTTCTGAGTATATTAGATAATTTTTGTTTTGGTTTGGTTCCATCGTGATTTTGTATTATACTAACAAATATCGTTTGCATTTTGAAAATTGGAAGATTGGTTGCAAAGTAATAAAAACATTAGATTGAAAGTGTACATGATGCATGCAAAAATTAATCTTCAACCTACAAACAAATACCCTGTTTGAATTTTTAACATCAGACAATTGTTTGCAGAGCTATTAAGAGCACCCAATTCATTAAAGTCTGTGCTTTAACTAGCTAATCTCTACTACTACTACTACTACAAACACACATCCATGCACACGCATACATGTGCACACACACACACACACACACACATTTATATAGCCTATGACAACATAAGGATTCCGATGTGGAGTCAGATCTAGATCGGTTTGGCCATTGAGCTACTGTGGTGGAAAATACATTTATACGTCCTAAAAAATATTCAAAGTTATTTGAATATTTATGATGTATAAATTCTGAAATATGTATTTTCTTGTTCAATATGAATAATTTTTTTTTTCTATGATGTGATATGAAAAAATGTCAAGTTCTACTTAAAAATAATGGCTAGGACCAAGGTATAGAAATTTATTTAAATTAGAAGTGTAATTTCTTTTTAAATTACAAAATTTAATTAGTAAATTAACAAGCAAAACACAAGCGGAGTGAATATCTAGGCAGAGCATGTTAAATTTTTTTCTCGGTATTTTATTCTCAATTTATTACAATTTTTTTCCTGTAGAAGTAATATATTTAATTTTTTAATATTATAATCAAAAGAAAAAAAACATTTTGTTAAAGATGAGCATTTTTATGTAGAACTTTCAGTCAGTAATTATTTTTGTGAAATCAGAATGAAGGAACAGTACAATATTATATTGTTATAATAATTGTGTAATATGTGTATTGTATTGTTTAATGATTGTGATAAAAGTCTCCATGAAAATGTTTTAAAAACAAAAAATTCTTATTTTTGTACTTATTTAATTGTAATATTTTTATTTTAAGTATAAAATTAACATACAAAATCACAATGCCCTTCTTTAAACATTATCAAAACAAATAAATATACGAGAAAAAATATTAGATTACATTAATAAAACAATATTTCCTTTTCGCCTTCCAAAAAGTTCCAATAAAACAACAACTGATAAATGGAAGAAAGAATTAAAATTTTATATAAATAAAAAGATATCACTACTAATAGAAAGGATATTAAATCTGACATGCCACTTTAAAATCCCATAATTTTACTCTGAAGTCATTTAATGTGCACATCATCGTAAAGTTTATAGTTTCATATAAATTCTAATATCTTGAATGCATGACGCAATCATTTCCTTCAGCACTGATTCTAACAGTTATTATATTCCAATAAATTCTGAAATTCTTTTGCAATTTAATTATAATTGAAATCCAGGAAAGGTAAAAAATCATTAATAGTTAACAATTAACTGATTACCTTTTCTTTATATAATGGAAAAGAAACATGCTATTACAACAAAGTAAATCGAAAATAAATTTAAATAATGTTTGAAAACTAATAACATTTTAAGTATATTTTTTTCATGTGCTGCAACATATTCTTACACACAAGTTCAATCTTATGTGGTGAATTAATCATCAATAAAAAAAGAAGGAATAAAACACAATAAAAACATTCTCATTAACTGGGGAAGTGGTTTAGAAATTAATTCTCTATAAATATTACGCTTGTTATCAATAATAATAAACTCTAACATTAACATGAATTCACGTAATTTATTACATATATTTTATTTATTAGTTAAATGTTGGTGACTATTTTTATAAAATATTTATGTTCCTTATTTATTTATTTTTTGACATAATCATATTTTTAATAATGCTACGTCGATTGCGAAGGAATGTTGGCTGAGAATCGAACTTGGGGCTTTTGTTTTAGAAGGTTTATGGATCCCAGGTCCGATTCTTGAACCCACCAGGTTAGTCTAGTGGTTAATGCGACATCGTAAATCAGCTGATTTCGAAGTCGAGATTTCTAAGGTTCAAGTCCTAGTAAAGATAAAAATTTTTATACGGATTTGAATACTAGATCGTGGATATTGGTGTTCTTTGGTGGTTGTTTTTCAATTAACCACACTTCTTAGGAGTGGTCAACCTGAGATTGTACAAGACTATACTTCATACATTCATACTCATCATTCTACATTCATACTACATTCATACACATCATTCTCATTCATCCTCTGAAGTAATATCTTACGGTAGTTCCGGAGGCTAAACCAGATAAAGAGAGAGAGAGGCCAATTCTTAGCTAGATCTGAAGAAATTTGTAATTAGTTATCCCAACATAATCAAGACTCCAGAATTAGGAGTCGAGTGAATCTCTACTAAAAATTCAAATACAAAAGAGAAAAAACACAAGAAAATGAAAAACGGGAAGTATTTACAGAAATGGTTCATTTTCTTATAAAAGGTACGACTTTTTGTTTATTAAAAAAAAACATACGCCAACATAACAACCGGTAATACCACTTTGTTGTGACTTTTGTGTACATAAAAACTATTTTACTATTAAATATTAATAAACACATTTACTTGTTTTTACTCCTTTTTCATAAAAATGAAACTGTCATTTTTATTCTTCTCAGACAGCAAGCAGATGTACATTTTGTCTATATATCATCAGGTGGAGGAAGCTACAATCAGATGTTTTACTCTTTCATTGTCAAGCAAGATGAAACTTTCAATTTTAATTCTTTTTAATTCTTCTCTAACAAGCAGGCATACATTTAACATCACGGTTTAGATAATACTAAAAATTCATTAAAAGTTACTGTCAAAAACTGTTTAATAAAACATACATATAAATATAATAGAATATGAACTGGATTTGGATAAATGATTTAAGCTTTCATAAAGGAAGATGGCCAAGAAACTAAAAAGGATGCCTGTATATTTTTCTTGGAGAAAAATAAATAATCAACCTACATTTTAACAAAAATTATAATACATTATAACAAAAGTAACTGATACCACAGCCATGAAAAAAAAAAAAACAATATCATTGTAAAAGTGTTTGTGAATCTCCCTTATCTCTAAAACAAAATTATGAAATAATATAAACTCCCAAAAAATACTTACAGTGTGAAGGTCTCCCTCGTAAAATAATTGTTTATCTTGAATCCTAAAAAAAATTTATATATAAAGAAACTAAATACTATTTGCTACTTTCAGACTTCTCTAAAATACAATTCTTGTGTTTCTAACACAGAAAAAAATATTTAATAAAGTAAGTCACACAAAAAATTGAAAAATATTACAAAAATTCACTCACTACTGGCTGTTTCAAAACATAACAAACAACTGGTTTAAAAAAAAAATAAGCAAACTACTCAATTTTTAAGAACCACATCTATTTAGAGTAACATTATATTGTAAATGAAGTAATCCCATGGTGAATAAATTTTTGTAAGATTTAATTTATTAAATATTTTTACTCTATATTTGAAGCAAATAATTGTGTTTAGGGAAGTTAGAGGGTAGCAAATATATCATTTTTTTTTTGGATTCGAGGCAAAGAATTGTTTTTTGAGAAATGCCTTCAAACTATAAGTGTTTTTCAATGATTTGTATTATTCACCATTTTTTAATATCATTCTATTCTTGTTATAAGGTGATTCACTAAAACTTTTACAAGGAAATTGTTGTTTTGGTATTTGTGATAAGATTATTATAGTACAGTGATAATAATAGCACAAATTAGTCGTAATAGTAATAGTAGAGATAAATCATAGTATTTGGTGTGACTTAAAAATAACAATAAAAAAAAAAAAAACATTTAATTTATTTTAATTTTTGGGAAATAGGAGTTAATGTTATACTATACATTCCATGAGATCTACATGTATCAGTGTTTGTATATGTGTGTATGTGTGCGCATGCATGCATATATATATATATATATATATATATGTGTGTGTGTGTGTGTGTGAGCGCATGTGCATGCATGCACATGTATATATAAATATGTAACCAAATAAAACAGATATATGGAAAAACATATTGCCTATTATGCTTATCTAATATTTATTTATTAATTTTTTTTTTAACCTCCAGAACCACCACTAAGGTATATCTGATTATGGATTATGTAACTACTCACAGTAATATTTGTGAGGTTCAAACCTGTTATAGAGAAGAACTAATAACTAAAAACACACATTATATTTTATTTAATACTATGATTTTTAAAATTAATATTATTCACAGGATGCAAATTCAGATGAGAAAGGAATTCTATCAACTGAAGAAAAGCAAAATTGTAAAGGTTTTAAATTAACATGGATTGGAAATTGGACAATATTTTCATACTCCAGAGAATTTGATACATGTGATGACAAAGATTATGTTATAGAGGTAAAACGTTATAAATAATTAATATTTCAAAATATTTTATAATGCACTTATGTGCATTTAATGCACTTAAATATGTACATATAATTATGACAAAAAATATATTAGTATGAATTAACTTAATGTAAAACTGTAAAACATGTATATACATTAAAAGATAATAGTAATGAAAAACACAGCAACTTCTAATTTTCCTTACACATTATTATCTTATTTTATTACATACAACACTAATAAAACTAAATATATTCCATTGGAGAGTGAACTACATATTAAAACTTGTCTTATCTTTCTATGAGGATGGTTCAAATATTAAGTTCAGTCCCTACCTAGCTACAATGTATCTATAATTATGTGCCAATTTTTGCATGTGTAAAATTGCATTAACCCATTTTTCTTCTTTTTTATATTATAAAAATAAAAAGAAAGAATATTGTGTTTTTCCAAACTCTTGATCATCAACAAATATTTTGTGATTGTGGCCAATCAGTCCAAACAATCACCAACACAGTCATCATAGAGGTTATGAATTAAATTTCAATATGCTTCAGGAATGCTGCATATGGAATTAAAGTAGAAAAAGAACATCTGCAAGATGGATTTCTTGTTTTGTTACCACTAGAGTAGAAGGTAGAATATTTAGAAGCGGTGAATTGGCTGCTTAATATTAAAAAAAAAAAAAAAAAAACGAAATAGATAATTTGATGTTTCTTTTTATCTGATGAGACCTAGGAGCCACTATTTTTTTCCTGAGAGAGCAAGAACAAATGAGGTGAAACATATTTCTGAAGTAGACTCTTCTGCCAAGAAAAGCAAAATTTCTTCTGCAGACAAGATCATGATCAAGGAATCAAAAGATCTTAATTTTTAGACTTCTTTCCTTATCACTCAAAAAGCCCATTCCACAGTAGTATTATTTAATAACAATCATTTTCAAATTTTAGTCTAAAAGGAAGCCAAGTCTTAGTTCTGTTTCTTCAAGGCAATATTCATTATCATTCTGCTGTTTTAATCATCATAACTTTCTCAAAAGTGATGTATAACAGTTCCACCATACTGTCCTGACTTGTCTCCATGTGATTTTTACTTGCTCATATCATTAGAACAATTTTTATGAAAAATCAAGCATAATGACAAAGTTATTGAAGCAATATAAGATGGTTTGAGAAGAAATTGAATGAATCTTTGAGACTGGTATTTTAAAAAATTTTCCAATTAGTAATAAGGTAAAAGAGACTACGCTGAAAAATAATGGAATATAGATTTACATTTTCATGTATATAAATTTTACATAAAAAGATTATTATTATATTTGGACCAAAATTTTTTAAACTATGTAATGGTTAACATAAAAAGCATATAGTGATATTTATTGATTTATCAACCATTATAAACTAACATACTTAATTCTTATTTATTGATTTATTGTTATAACACTATTTAAAATTAATTTCTATGTTCAGAATAAAACCAAAAAAAGTAAAACAAAATATGATGTAACATAAATAAAATAGGATTTTAAGTAATATAACAATAATATTACATTTGGGAACTGTTAAAAAAGCTAATTAACTGTCATCAAACACAATATGATTAATCATTTAGTCAGATTACATTTAAAAAATTTTTGTAATTGAATATTTTACAAGAATTCCACTGATTGTTTTAAAATGTTCATTGTTAAATAATGAAGAATAATGAATGTATATATAAAATAAATTATATATAAAAAAATTACACATAAGAAAATTAATAATCTTCTATAAACAAAATAATAATTTTGAAAAATACATTAATTTTTACATCCTCGTTTGAAGTAAAGGCTGTATTGTCATTGCAAAAAAATTCAGGTTTCAGTGGAAATATCCATTTTGACCATCCCTGGATCCATTTTGACTAGTTTCAGTGTGACGTCTGTATGTATGTACATATGTATCTCACATAACTCAAAAACGATTAGCCGTAAGATGTTGAAATTTTGGATTTAGGACTGTTGTAACATCTAGTTGTGCACCTTCATTTTTATTGCAATCAACTGGACCAAAAGTGTTCAAAAAACCCAAAATTCAAAAAATTTGGATTTTGGACTTTTTCTTAAGTACAGTAATATACCCTTTTTGAGATCTTTTCAACAATATATCATAAGTGGTTCCAGAGTTATAGCCAAATAAAATTTTGATTAATGAAATATTTGTATCTTACAAGGGAACATATATTGGTTTGAATCAGAATTCAACTCCTTTTTTTATTTAATTTTTTTTTTCTTTAATTGATTAACTGGTAATAAACATTGCCAATTAATCAAAATCATGTCTGAAGAAAAGTATAACTAATTAAATTTTATCAAACTTTTGTTTCATGCTGTAATACTTACTACAAAAATCTGGTGCGGATACCACATGACTTCTTTGTAAGCCTGTTAAATTACATACAAACATTTTTTGTTGCACTTCTAAGCTTATTTCAATTGAAAGTGAAACACAATGCTCCAATTCTTTAATAAACTAGACAATTATGCGATTGCACAGTTACACAGTGATCGATTTTTTATGATGGACAGTGATGGACTAGTTGTGGTGTATCTTTATACTAGCACTTCATACTAGTTATATATATATTTTTTTACTTCCAGAACCATTGTTAGGTATTACATCAGAGGATAAAGATGAATGATGTGTAGTGTGTTTGGAAATGCTATGCCTGAGGGGATTCAAACCCAGGACCTCCAGATGAAAGGCCGAGTAGTTACCACTCGTGCCACAGAGGCTGGCTAGTTTATATATTAATTTTGTTTCATGTAACTCAAGTAGTTATGTGGTGTAAGTAAGAATGAGTCAGATCCATAACCATGCACACACTGATTCGAATTCGACTTCATATACATATATGTTCTTTTAACTTTTTTTTAAATTTAAATATATTAATTTATTAGTAATTATTAACCTCTATAAAAATGTTTGAATTAAAATGAAAAGTAAAAACAATTTTATTTCACTAATAATTTCTAATTTTTTTTCATATTTCTTTTCTTTTTTTTTTATTGAATTATTATTTATTGTAAGTTTTTTTTTTTAGAACTAGAGGTTAATAATTATTAATAAATCAATATATTTAAATTAAAGAAAAAAAGTTAAACAAAAGAAAAGTAGATGAATTCTGATTCAAACCAGTATGTGTTCCCCTTGTAAGATCCAAATAGTTCATTAATCAAAATTTTATTTTGCTATAATTCTGGAACTAATAAAAATAAATACCACTTATGGTATATCGTTGAAAAGATCTCAATAAGGATTTATTACTGCGCTTAAGAAAAAGTCTAAAATCCAAATTTTTTGAATTTTGGGTTTTTTAAAAACTTTTGGTCCAGTTGATTGCAATCAAAAGTAAGGTACACAACTAGATGTTACAACAGTCCTAAATCCAAAATTTCAACATCCTACAACAATTAGCTAATTGTTTTTGAGTTATATGAGATACATATGTACATACATACAGACGTCACACTGAAACTAGTCAAAATGGATTTTGGGATGGTCAAAATAGATATTTCTGTTGAAATCTAAAAACTGAAATTTTTCATGATCACAGTACATCCTTTACTTTGTAGAAGGAAGTAAAAATGTAAAATTTACATCATAATTAATTATTTCAGGATGGTACAACACATATTATATGGGCAATTGGAAATGGAGTACTTCCATATGGTTTAAATGGTTTAAAAATAACAGCAGCAAAACAGCATGGTTTACAAAGGACACAACTTTTAAAAAATGTCAATGCTTACACAGATCTACCTCCTGATTCATGGAGTTTTCAAGTGTTGGCTAATAACACAAAAGTACCGAATAAGGAAACCACATATTGGTGTCGTGTTGTAAAATTACCATCAGAATTTCAACGAAAACATCATGTAATTCAGGTATGAAAAAAATTTAAAAAAAGTAATTATGTTAATTTACTACAAATACAATAATAAATCATTTTAAGCAATAACTTATGGTAAAAAAGTACCTTTTCTTAAATGTATATTTTTTACAGAAACTCTTACATGAGAGAAATCCAAAGATTATTTATGATGGCAAGTGTACTTAGTCATACTTCAACTCAATCAATTCTCTGTCAACCTTTTTGTTTACCCAACACCTCTTCCAGCTTGATATTATCAATTAGTTGAATTTTTCTCTTCTTCTCATTCTTTTGTAAAGTTAACATGTAATTAAACAATTAATTAAAGTTCACAGTTTTTTTTATTAATATCGTAATTAATATCACTGATTATAAGATGAAATCCAAAGATGATTCTCATTGATTTGACTTTTTTTAAAATTATATAACGGTTTACATTTTTCCTTTCAAAGTTGTAGTAAACTTATAATTATAGTACCATTTAAAGAATAGTAAAATTCTGTAGCAATGTGTATCAAACTCAGAATAGAAATGCAAGATATTTGATATTATAAATCAAACTAAATTTATTATGAATAAAATCTATGTAATTGATTTTTATTAACAATATAAAACATATTTTAATTAATTTATATTAGATTATTAACAATTTACTTCATATCATAAAACGATATGTGTACTATAACATGAGGTAAATAATAACGATGACAGAAAAAAAATACTACACTTCTCTAGATTTAAACAAAATCTTCATTATTTTTTTCTTATTTTAGTTTGAATCAGTGATACAGAAAGGCAATGAACCATTAGTACATCATATGGAATTGTTTCATTGCGAAGCACCAGCAGGTAAAGAGATACCACTATATAATGGAGACTGTATGGGAAAGGACAGGCCTGAAGCAACACAAGTTTGTAAGAAAGTTATAGCTGCTTGGGCGATGGGAGCAACACCGTTTACATATCCAAAGGTACGTAAATAATTACAATTATTATTTTATTTTAAAGTTCTGTGTTTAATTTTATATTTGATTTGTTTTATAATTATGATGTTTTCAACAAAAATTTATTTTTAATACTTTTCTTTAAATTAGTTACATGGAATAATAGTAATTTTATTATACTTCAGTATCATTTTTAACCTCCTTTTAAACTTTGACTGATTCCTGAACCCTAACAATTATTTTTTACTTACAACTATTTTA
This sequence comes from Zanna intricata, assembly GCA_010016005.3. Classification (NCBI taxonomy): domain Eukaryota; kingdom Metazoa; phylum Arthropoda; class Insecta; order Hemiptera; family Fulgoridae; genus Zanna; species Zanna intricata. The sequence goes on along the minus strand of JAAAKQ030070349.1, from coordinate 17,106 downwards.
TATAGATATTAATTAACAATCATTATCTGATAATTTTAAACTGCCTCAATTTCAATGTTGTTGATCATTTTAATTAAAAAGTTAACCCTTTTAAAACACAGTAAATTTCATTACAACTTACAGTTACCATGACTGTAAACTTACTGACTGTAATAACTGTAGACTTATTTACATAACAGACAATTATATTTTTTAAATATATTTATCACTTTAATTAAATAAATAAAATACATATTTCAGGAAGCAGGACTTCCAGTGGGAGGACCAGACTACAACATGTATGGGATGTTAGAAGTGCACTACAATAATCCAGAATTGAAATCAGGCAAGTTAAATTTAGTAATAATAACAACTGTTTTTATAATAATGTATCTCATATTCTGCAAATTATATATAATAATAATTATACTGTTTTATAGTATCTGATAACACAGAAAAAGAAAAGTGATAAAACGACAAAAACAAAATTAAGTAATATTTATATTACATCCAGATACTAATATTTGATATTAACAAGTACTCCTTGAAAGTAACTTTTTCAGTTTCATAAGAAATACATTTACCTTCAACAATTAGAAAATACAAACTGAACATACATAAAACATTGATCAAGCCACAATTTGTAATTTTAATCTCCTTCCTTATTGAATGGTTGCAACATAATGAAACAACTAACTGGAAAAAAGAGGGTGAAGGGTTACAGGAAGAGTTTGAGTATAACAAATATTTTTTTTCTACAAACCAAATAATCTTACCAAAATACAGAAAATAAATCTATAATACAAAAATCAAATCATTTAAAAAAACAAAAACTGCGAAACTTAACAGATAAATTCATCAAAATTTATTAGATTGTAGGAGCTACACAGGTACTAAAGTAATACCTTACAGTGCTAAAACAGAAAATAAAAAGAAAACGTACTGATAAGAAAATTATTGTACGTTTTACATTATTGTAAAACATTTTACATTATTGTAGGTTTTTATGAAAGAGTTAATAAAGTTTTCAGAGTCTGAATAATTTCATGTTATTTTACAACATAAAGTTATAATTTTCATTGATTAGTTCACTGAATGAAAAAAAAAAATTAAGAACCTGGGTCTAGAACAAAAATGAAAATTCTGAGATTAGAGAGTGATTGTAGGCCTCGATCTTATAAATCAAATTAAATTTATAAAATAAACTTTATTATGAGTAATATCTAGTAATCTGGATTTTTATTAACAATAGAATACACATCTTAATTAACTTATAGCAAATTAAATTGCTAATAATAAATTGATCAATAATAATTATTATTATTAAATTAATTAATTAGTTAATTATTTATTATTATTATTTCTAATAATTTATTTATTAATTATTATCACTTTAATGTGTTAATTAGCTTTTATGTGTACTTTAACATGAAATATATAATGATAGTAAAAAAAAACAAAACACAATTACATTTCTCCCAGTTTAAAAAAAAATTGTGTTATTATTTCTTTCTTATTTTAGTTTGAATTGGTGGTACAGAAAGGTAATGAACTATTAGTACGTCATATGAAATTGTTTCACTGTGAAGCACAAGCAGGTTAAAAGATACTCTCTATATGATGGAGAATGTATAGGAAAGGACAGATCCAAAGCAGTTCATATTTTTTATGAAAATTTATTAAAAAAATATGAATTTATATTACTGTATATTGTATAAAATTTTAAACTCAACCATTTGTTTTGTTTAGATTGGGTTGATAGCTCAGGAGTGCGTGTTCATATTACGGATAAATTAAGACATTATGATGCAGCAGTCATGGAGCTTGGTCTGGAATACATAGATAAAATGGCTATACCACCAAAACTAGAACACTTCGAACTAACTGGTTATTGTGTTGCTGAATGTACTGGAATAGTAAGTACAATTTGTCAAAGTTATTGTCTTTTGAAATAGTGATATTTAATTAATGTCAGCTTGGATGTGTATCATCTCAGCATACTTTATGAAGGCAGAGAAAACAATAAAAGTACAAAAAGTTTACAGTGATTTTACATAAATTTCCTCACTTACAAATTTAAGCATAACTGTACTATATATGTCACAATCTCCTACCAACAGGTAAGATTGTCCAGCAATTGCTTAATAAATTTTGAAAAAAGTTACAAAATAACACTCTTTATTTTACAGTACTAAAATTAAAACAATTATTTATGATAACACAAATACTTTTTCAGTGTTAGTTAAAAATGGAAAGCTTTAAATGAATTATTGAATAAAAAGCTGAATTTGCTGTTGCTGATATGAAGACAAGAATTTATTAATCTGAGAATTCATAACTTAAAATTTTAGTTAGTAATACCTTTGGTATTACTAACAAGTAAAGAGTAATTTATCTACAACTCACCTATTAATTGTTAGTTGTTACTATTAATTATCTCAAAACATTTTAATTAACATTTTAAACTTATTAACTTTTTTATGAGCCTATTATTTATTGCATTATAATATATTCATGATATATTATTTTGTTATTAATAATATATATAATAATATAATATGTTAATGCCAATTATAATTGCATTACTTAGTCTGTTCTATATGTGTATACTAATTAATGCATATAAAACAAACAGAATTTATTAATTTATTTTCTTTTTAATTATTACTTTCAACTTATACACTTGTAAATTTATATTATTTTATAACTATGCAGTTTTTAATCAGACATTAGTGAATCATGTGTCTAAATTTTTTGTTTTGTAATTATAAGCAAATTGCAAATTCTTTCTCATTCAACTTAATTAAACATACCAAAAATGTGCTTGATTAAAAAAATCATCATAAGCTGAAATTATTCAGCTTATTATTAATGTACTATATGTCAAAATAGTCTAAAATCTACCAAGTCAAAAATTTACTCTAGTCAAAATAAGTCAATCTATTCTAACTCTACTACCAATTATAAATGGATATTCTTATTAAAAAAACTTCTCTCCAAGGGATTCTTTATATTAAAGAATAATGTTTTATGTCTATTGTTGCCAACACCAATACAGAAAACAGTAAATTCTCAAGTTACTAAAAACTATAGATAATTTATTTGTGTACTTGTACAGTCAAACTTTTATTATTATTATTATATCACAGTCATTCCTTACTGATAAATAGACCTGCTGGCCTCAAGGAGGCAAGGCAAGGGGTTAAAACTATCATGTTTACTTAAAAAAAAAACACATAATACAGGTTCTTCTGTGGCAACTACACCTTGGTATCAGAGAGTTCCAGGTTCTTCATCTACCAAGATTATACACTCATCAATGCACAAGTGTCTAAAATCACTGCTTTGTGCATTCACAGGAAGAGGTGAGGTTGAATGCCAATAGCCTTGCATGACCCGTGAAGCGAGTTTGAAATCTCTCCAAGTGTGCCGATGACGATGGACACTATTACAACCTCTCGCTAGATCCAGACCTCCCTGACCTGATCTGTCAAATCTTTGTACTTTGACAGCTTCTCGGCATATTCTTCTGCGTGTTAGAGGCCAGTGGTATCGTCAGGTCAGTGATCCAGGTGATATTTTCCTGTTTTTTTTAATCACAACAATATCTGGACAATTGTGGACCACTGGCTTATGCATGAGGACTGCGTGAACTTAATAAATCCTATAGCAGTCATTTTCCAACACAGACAGACAAGCATACTTGTAGCAAGGAACGAACACATCAAGAAGTCCCAAACACAGTGCCAGCCTCTGATGGAGAATGCAAGCAACCTTATAGTGTCGGGACGTGTGGGCCAGAATCTGGCAGCTGTGCCCTACAGACTCGCTCATATTCCCCCACAAACTGCAATTATCCAAGACACGGTAGGGCCCTTAACTATGTGCCTCAGATAATTGAATGTGTTGATTTCCAAATCCTGGATTGCAAATGCAAATCCCTCAATCTCAGCAAACAATTTGGCGTCCTTCAGCCATAGAGGAGGCAATAAAGTCAACCCCCTCATCCAACACGTAAGTGGCAAATCTCCCATGAAACTCACCCATGCACCATGTATCCATCTTCTGTCTCTCATCGGAAACCTCGTTCAGGGGGTCGTAGTCATTGTCGCTAAGGTGGAATGGGATCAGACTTTCATCTCTTTTCACCACTTCTCAAGAAGGAGCTATTTTCGCCTTTGAAAATAGCTGCTGAGGTTCTGTGGTTCTTTCACATGAACCTCAATGAAATCTGCAACACCTCTTCCATCCCTGCTTCTGTAAAGATGGAAGCAAGTTGTAGAACTGTGCTCACAGTGACATGCTCGGTGCCCAATGAGTTCACTTCTAAGAAGTCGATTAAGCCCCTCAAGCTCTGATCTCATCCATCTCAGAACTCCAAAACTGTATGCAACCAGCGGTACAGCATAGGTATTGATGCTGATATTCACTTTATCAGCAGTATAGGTATAGGTATAGGTCAGCGATAAAGGTATAGAGATATTCACTTTATTGTACCCGCTTAATTGCAACTTCATGACAGAGCTCGCATGCAAGCCTTGCGACCAGATGTAAGGGCCTCCTTCACGTGTTTTTGGCTGATTCCTACATCTTGAATGAAACCAAGAAATCAGTAGGTCTCCCGATGCTGCATAGCCGTCATCACCAAAGGAGTTTCCATGAACAATACATTACATTCATTCATCTGCAACTGAACTCCTTTTCTCATGTCAATAACCCTAATACTTATGTCGACACTGAATTTTTGGCCAGCTTAACAAGCCACTTTTTGGTGCCAAAATAAATTTTATATCATCCATGTACATGAGGTGGCTATTAGATTACTAGCCAATTGCAAATCCCTCATTGACTGATTTTAGGATGTTGGATAGGGGGTTCAGCTCCATAAAAAACCCAGACTGCACTTAGAGCATCACCCTGAAATATGCCTTGGCAAACTACTTTACCAGTGGTCGTGTGCTCTTTATTAGGGACAGGTGCACCATTTATCCTTTGCACATCCTTTGCATTATTTTTTGCACAGGAACTCCACGAACAAGGGGTCAACCTTACACAAAACAAGCACCTCCATGAGCCAGGAATGCGGAAAAGAGTCGAAGGCTTTTCTATAGAATATATAGGCTGTATACAGATCACACCTACTCATTTTAACCGAGGCAGAGAGAATACTGTCCTCCACCAACTGCTCTTTCCAACTGTTCTTCCGACAATCCTTCTGAAATAATCTGTCTTCTTAATTGGGTTCTACCAGGAACCCAATTAAGATCACTGTTTTACTGTGGAACACCTCAAGCAGAAATAACCAAGGAGAGGAGGTTATTATCAGCCATTTGTGAAAAGGGAACACTCAGCTCAGTCATGGATATCCAATGACCCAATCAGATGTACCAGTTTGTGCTCATTCACTGCTGACTGACAGTACACCACATCCTAGTAGATTGTATGTGTTATGGCATTACATCTTAAAACATGCTATTGGCTAACATGTAAACTGTTAGGGGATAATGAAATGTTTTTATCTTATATTTAAAGATTTATTAGGGCCATCAGTGTAAATTCAAATATATAAATTACAGCACCGTGTTTCAACTATTCATGGTATTTGCCATAATGCAAATGGTAATTTTATTATTTTGATTGTTATTTGACTTTGTGTTTTCATTTCACTTTTAGCATGCGTTAATTAAAGGCTTTTTATTTTCAAGATGTATTTTTAAAATGATGGGTTTTTTAGTCTTTAATTATTTTTAACTGTTATTCTTAATTTATTTTTTAAATCAATATATCATGTCTGGGCAATAATAACACGGAAGTGTTTTTTGCCCAGAAAAAACTTTCATATATAATCTCTTTTTTTCCCTTGTCTTTCCTGTTGTCAAACCACAGATCGAGTGCTATTTTGTTCTATTCAGATTGTGTTCAAATGAGCTCAGTGCTATTTGACAATTACTTCTGAACTCTAGTCTACTGATCACATTTATTTATTTTAGCTCAAACAACTCCTATACCTAGTTAAGAGTTGTAATTGGGTTAAAAGCAGACAATCTATTCCTTTTGTTTAAAATAAAAAATAAATTTTGTAGCACATGAAAAATACCAAGCCTGATACTTGGTCTTCACTATTAATTTCAGCAAGTATAGATATTAGCAAATCATTCATTAGTCAGTGATAAATTCAGACTAGTGTTTGTGACTAACTTTGATTGGAAAACATATTTAATCTGTCTAACCGTACAGTTATACATAATTTAAAGCTTCATTCTGACAATACACAAAACAGAAGATTACAGGAAATTAAATTTCACATGTGCACAACTTTATAATTATCCTTAAAGAATTATTCAAATGTGTTTTGGTTAAACTTTATTTAAGTCACGATGCAATTTTTTCCACGTAATATTTTCTTCATGTATATGTCATGTTATAATTTATATAAATTTTAATATTTATGAAGTGCAATACAAACAAACAAATAAAATTGATGTTTTAATAAATTTTCAGAGTTTACTTCAACAAGGTATAACAGTCTTTGGTTCACAATTACATACACATTTAACTGGAATACGTGTATATACAAAACACATTAGAGATGGTTATGAACTACCAGAACTTAATAGAGATAACCATTACAGTCAACATTTTCAAGAAATTAGGCAACTGAAACGGCCGACTCGTGTACTACCGGTAATGTATTTGTGTTAATTATCTACTATAATGATAATTATTATATTCTTTTAAAAAATAATCATTACTTTAACTGCATTTCATATGAAATTATAACAGAAAAATCCAATGTAGATGGGTAAAACTTCTTAAGTGTTCAATTAGATTTTAATTGATCCCAGTTGATATTATTACCATTATAAAAAAGATAAATAATTTCTTAAGATGTTGAGATTTTGAAATGAAGACAATAAGATCAAAATAAAAAATTCATGTTTCTGAATTGTTTTTACTAAATTAATTGTTATAAATCTCTTAAAATCACACAAAAATAGTTTTTTTTTTTAAATATAAAAGAAACTAATCAGCAAGAAATAATGAAATTTTAGATTTTAATTAGAGTACAGTAAATTATTTTATTATAAACTATTATTATTAATCATCAATTTTCTCTAGTGATTGAATTGATACAAATTGAAAGTAAAGTTGCTAAAAAGAAACAAATCTATTATTTAGTGCACATATGCACAAAATTTTTGAAAAACATGGAACTTTTTTAAAATAATCTACATTATACATTAAAATTTGATTTTAATATTTTCATCCTTATGGACATAGTAAATTTAATTTTTTAAGACTTTAATAATTATCAACTAACCTAGTTTTCATTTGGATTTATATCTAATTAATTATAAATCCCCAGGAACATCTCTAATTTACATTAATAGTCAGCCATTAAGTCCCCATAAAACAATGGTTAAAAATAATATCAGTGTCATAAGAAAATGAATGAATGTTAGTTGTTCATTTATTTTATATGTTGTTGACATGGTAAGGTAATTCAACTTAATAAATTGCTAAATTGTTCTTGATTTTATGATTAATTTGGATAAATAAATAATCAGTCATGAATTGAGAAAGAACCTATTTAAATCGACTTAATCAGTTTTCAAATATTTTTTTACCTTTATTTCCTTATCGTTAGTGAACATAAATTGATTTTCAGCAGCGCATTACATGGGCTGCAATTTCTGCATATTTCTGAATATTGTAACAACTAACACGTTACTGTATACAAGTAAATAAATACTCAGAGTAGTATATAAAATACATCACATGTATGTCAGAAAAAGTAAGTGAGCAACATTGATAAAATAAAATTACTACTCTAGAATTTCCCTAGATGAATAAGACATCTGATAAAACCTTATCAGAAAAGCTTCACAAAATACACAAATATAAAAAATATACATTATTAAAATCTATATTAATACTTATAAATAATAATAATTATGAAATAAAATTAAGAAAATTTGTAAAAATACTAAATAAATAAAATAAATACAAAAAAGATTACAAAGTTGATAGAAATTAAATCAGCATTTTATAAATTACTATACATTATATTAAATGATAATGAAGTAAATTTTAAAAAAAATTAACATTTAAAACCTTAACAAATAAGTAGTACTGATTCTGTTGTAAAAAAAATTATGTTCATTTTATTATAAATTAGTATAAAGATGTTTAAAATAGGTCAATAATTTATTAAAAATTGTAACAAAAACACAATATGTGATTATATCTCATATACTAACATTTTGTACCAAGTTATATGAAAACAGTTTTGTTGTTTACTTTAATTGAGATGGATATTGTTTTTAGAAGTGACTATATATAAATTAATTTTTACCTACTATAGTATATTAATAAATATAAATGCATGAATAAATTAGAATTTTTTATTTTCAAAGTATCAAAACAATAACATAATAACCTAAAAAAAACACAAATAGTGTTTTTTTCCTGTTACTGTGTTTGGTGGTTAATTTGTTTGAATTTTATATATATATATATATTATATTCCTGTCGTGGCTTCACCCACATTGTGTAATCACTTACATTTCCCATCATAGTGAATTTTTTTTTAATTTGTTTTTTAATCAAGTTACTGGAGGTAGTTGCAGCCAGTCGTCCCATCACACAGTAACAGTGGAAATGGGCAGTGGCTGTGCTTGTTGAATTGATGAATTGATGTACACCATTGCACCTCTTAAAAAAATCAAAATTGAAAAAACACAAAAATACTTTTTAGATATTTATCTGAAAAATATTTGCAAGCCCAAATCTACTGAATATCTCATACAGTATAATTGGAAATGGGAAAAATTTGTAGTTATTAATCAAAGATTTTACCTCAATTATTCTAAATATTATTATACACTGGTTTAAATTAATAGATAAATAAAAGTCTTTATATCATTTATAATATAAATTATTTTTATTATAAGCTTTGAACTTGTAATTTATATATACAACATTATTATATTAAATTATTAAAAACCTTACCAACAAATTAAAGGTGTTTGTCTTTGATAAACATATATTAGATAATGGTCATATGTACAACCCAAATACGTTTATGAAAATTTTTAACATCTTGCAATTATTATAATACATCTAATTTAGAAAAATCACACATTTACAGTAATCATTGAAAGTTAATTAATGAGCAACATTTTTTAAAGATGTTAAATTGTTTAAACATGCTCTGAATATAGATATAAAAAAATAATTTAAATAAATAAAATATCATTCTTATAACATGGTTTTCATTAATTTCATTTTATTCCACCAGATTACACTTTAAATTTCAATTCAGTATACTGATAACTAACAAACTGTCATGACTGCTTAATCATTTAAATTTTTTAACTTTATTTTATTCTGCATATGGTGGTCTAAGGACTGAAAAATCTAGAGAAATACATTTAATTTGCTGGTAAGGTGGATTTTCAAATTTTAATAATTTATTAACAAATCAGTGGTAACCATGTTTGAGAAATTGATTATTTTATTAATTATACATGTGTAATATACATATGTTGAGTCTTTGAAGGATGAAACAATACTCATTAACAATAGAGCATTAGACAAATTTATTTAATAAGAGTAACAAAAAAGTGGATATTTATAACAGTAAAAGAAAGACTGAAAATTTATAACTGACAATGTGTTTATGACCACACAAACACACGCACACATGCACACATGCGCACGCATGTGCACACACACACACACATGCAGTGAGAGTGAGGGAGGGGGAGGGGGGAGAGAGAGATTTTTGTCTGCTATAGGAAATGCAAGTAACTATATAGTGCATGCAAAGCCACGATATTTTGAAAATTGAAAAATTCTAATCAATTCATGCTTTTATATTTATAGAATACCTTTGATAAAAGAAAAAAATGAGAAATTATACTTAAGAAAAATCTTTTTCTAATAAATATGAAGAGTATGCATATCTTATATTGCTGTATTTTAAATTACAGGGTGATGCACTTGTAACAACATGCATTTACAACACAATGAATCGTGATAACATAACTTTGGGAGGATTTGCCATCACAGATGAGATGTGTGTTAATTACATATACTACTACCCAAAAACAGATCTGGAAGTATGCAAGAGTTCAATATCTGATCAAAGCCTTGCTTCATACTTCAAACTAATGAAGAAGTGAGTAATAATTATCAAGTTTTCAATAGAATAGGTTGTTACCTCTGAAGGTAACAACCTTCAGAGAATAGGTAACAAACCCCTTTAGACAAATGGAAATTTTTTAACTGCACAGCAAATGAAATTGTTATCAAAACTGTTTGTCTTGGTCACTTTTCTTGTAGTGTTTTTATATTTCTCAGGTGACATTTTAATCAGCATAAATTGAATTACATTTACAATAAATTATTTTGTTCATCAGTGAATGTCATTACTCGTGATCTAGGCATTATATATGTAAACTTATAAATGATATAAGATAAGTGATAAAACATAAACATTAAACAGCTATAAATGTAAAAAAAACTGATTTGTAGTGTGTTACCAAACAATTACTGTAGATTAATTGAAAACACTGCTTATTATTTTGACATCTAAATAAAAATAAAACAGAATAAAATATCTTTATAGTATTATCCAGCAGGAAATTAGTAATACAGATACATCAATATTACTATTAAGTTTTATTGATGTTGATAAAACTTAAGTGCACACTGACAATGAATAATTTGACTTATTCTTACAAATAGAGTTTGTTTTGACTGTACTGAATGTCAATTTGAAATGTACAAACTGACCTGTAATATAATAGGAAAGGGGTAGCCAATTACAGTAATATAATAGGAAGGGGATTAGCTGAGACAACTACAATTATATAATAGGAAGGTGTTAGCTGAGCCAATTACAGTAAGTAATCTCTAGAACTAATGAAAAAATAAAATGTAATTAAAATTAAATGTAAAAAATAAATTTATGGTGCGATAATACCTGTGTTTGTTTAAGATGATAATATTAACAAGATTTTAATAATATTTGATATTTTAAAAATATAATGTTAAGAAATAAATAATTATTAAAATAGAATTTTATAAATGTTTTCTTTTCTTTTATTGATTACAGGTTAGAAAAACAAAAAACAAATGATGATTTGGGAATATCGGACAACTACAAAGCCATAGAATGGACACCATTAAGAATAGAAGTGTTAGATTACTTATATAAAGAATCACCTATATACATGCAATGCAATCAATCCAATGGTGAGAGATATCCAGGCGACTGGTCAAATGTTCCAACAACAAAAATTCTATACCCATTACCACCTGAAAGAAGAAATTGTCCTTAAAGATTCATATAAAAATATACAAAAAAGTTTATTTTTCAGCTTTAAGAATTATTTCAAATAATGATAACATTATTTTAAATTAAAATATACTTTGTTGGTTATTTAAGAAATAATAATAAAGAATATTAATGTAATATAATTATTACAATAAAACTTATGTTTAATTCAAAAAATTTATGTTATAAAAAACTGTTTTTTTCATCAAGGTGAAAGTCCAGATAATTGAAAACATATATTTATAAAATCAATGGTAATGGTAATTGAAAGGGTATATTTATAAAAGCATCAATGGTAATGGTATAATGTTGTGGGAATTATGGTATAACATTATGGGAATTAATTTCCAAGTAAAATAGTAGCAATAAAAAAAAATTATACATATACACAGAAACATGATAACAATACATCAAAAACAAAAATAAGAACGTTATTCAGTTTAGTTTTATCTGCTTTGCTTTATGAAATGGAATCTTGGAAGAGAACAGCAAAAACAGTTTCCTGGTGGTGTGCGCACATGTATGCATATGTAAAAATAATTGAGAATTATTCAGAAGATTGAAAAAATATTTAAAATAATCAGTTCTATGAAAATTTTCAATAATTATACTATAAATTCTTAAATAATATATATTTTTTCTTATATGGTAGTGATTGAAAAGAGAAACACTAATAGGGTGAAACATTTCAATATATTTTGTTTCCCTGACAATGACCAAGTTTTTCTGTAAAGCAATGGAGAAACAATACCTAATATCTGGAACAACTAGACACATAAAAAGAGAGAGAAGTACTTTTAAGCAAAATGTACTTGATTAAAGTATTTTAATACTTAGAACCATTTAAAAAGTTATGAAAAATATTCAGTAATGGTAAAAATGTTTTATAGTAATTGAAATATTTTCCACATGAATTGAATTTTATCAGTAACAATGCTATGGAAGAACATTAAGGTCAAGCATGTACTAGGAAATCAACAACACAATACAATGCAAAATGGTTTTCTGCAGCACTTGCTTATTTAATGATAGTAGATATCTAAAGCCATGGAGATGTTATTTAAGTCTGCTCTGGATCACTTAGTGTTTATGTTATGCTATAATTTGTACCACCCAAGCCACATAACAATTCCTGACAATGAATATAAAGCCTTTGTCAAAATTAGCTGAATTGCTTTTTCTTTTTTTCTTCGGTACTTATTTTTTATCGTCTCTGTTACTATCCTCAAATTTGATGTCCCGTTTTGGTGTTATGAGAATGATAACAATAATAACTTTTTTTTTGAGTCTTTATCTTAAAAAAAAAAAAAGTTAACATTAATTATAATAAATTAAATTCAGAATTGGTTTAAATCTTTTATTATTAATTTATTTATAAAAATATGACATTAAAAATGAATACTTACTTAACTGTTAAATAATAGCAATTTATATCACACTAATCATTTTAACTGAGCTCTCAAAGCCTTGCTAAAAACCTAGTAAAGATTTTTTTTTTCAGTTCAAACAAATGTGGAATGGCATTTACTCTTAATGTCCAAGAACAAATTTTTGTGATACTGTATCAAATTAATATTATATAAAATATTTTGAATGATTTTTAACTGGATAATTCATTATTAAAATATATACAATAGAATAGCATTAAATATAAAAATATATTAGCGTAATACATAATGATCAATACCAAAATTAAAAATAAAATAATAAAATCAATACCGATATAATACTTTGGAATAATAAATGAAATTCACTTTCATGATCTCATAATTCCATACTTCCACCTTCATCAAACTCAAAATTTCTATAAATTTTACCAACAATAATAATCAATTCAATAAACATAAATAACAGTAAACGTAATTTAGATGAAACATTCACCCAACTCTTCATTTTTGTTATTTCCATGATTTTTAACTACTGTTAATGATATAATTAATTCCAGCAATAAAAAAATGTAAAAAAATCTTAAACCCATGTACATTCATTATAAATATAGCTCTGACCACTAATTCTTGACATTAATCTAAATTAATACAAAAATGACTTTCAAAATATGAAAATAACTTTCCTGTGAGTGTTATATCCTCAGTTCAACCATTAAGGGAATGATTCGGTAGTTGTTATGCATTATTAGAGAGTATTATGTGTTTGTTGAAAATCCATTACTTATTTCTTAAATACATTCATGAGTCTATTTAAGATTAATCCCTGAAAGAAGGATTGAAATTTTGTTTATCATGATGCATCATATTTCAAAATATATAGAAAATTTTTTAAATTGATTACAGTATACATTAATTTTAAGAAAAAAGTTTAATTAGGTTTGAACTACCCTTTATTTTCAAAATCAAGCTTTTTCTGAGATTCACATTTTTCAGAAATCAAGCCTCTATTCTTTGAAAAGGCTACCTCAGATTCTGGCAAAGAAGTAAAATAGTTTTTATTTTAGAATAAATTGAACTTTTAAAGTAAACTTGGTAGTAAAGTAATAAGTAATAAATAATAAAGTAAACTTAATAAAATTAACTGTTCTAAACTAGTATTGTTAAAATTTGAATACTGTTAACTGTAAATGGAAAATGGGACAAATGGTAAATTGTGATTAATGTATACTTTTGTTTAACTAAACCAAACACTTATCCATTAATTCCAATTTATAAGGTTTATTCTGTAAATAAACGATAATATTCTAAAAGTAAAGATATTAAACATTTTACCCAGGCAGTACTTTATAAGCAATATAAATTTAAATTTACAAATATACTCGTAAATATATACATGTAAAAATTTAGTATGATATAATATGTATATATTATATCATATGTATATTATATGTATATGTAATTTAGTATGATATGATTTATGTATTATTACTATTATTATATAAACCTCTTTGGAGTAGTAGTGTCTTATCTTTTTATCCCAAGCTCAAATCCTAATCAGGCTAACATATTCCCATGCACTAAATTCTGTGGTAAATTGATCAAAAAATAATAATAATAATGATGAATCTGAAATACCAATGTTAAATTATTCCAATATTTATTAGCATATATTTATTTGTATCTAGTTATAACATCAAATTTAGAACAATTTAAAAATTTCAACTTAAACCTCTTTAATTTTTGAGATTATGAGTTACTTTCGAGAAAAACTGTTATAAAACAAAAAGTTCATTTTTTAAAAAAAAAAAAGAAGAGCTGATAGCATGTTAAACCAAACTTTTCACTAAGTCTAACTGGGGATGGATACTAGAACCTCTATATCTCTTCACCTCTTTGAAACCCCAACTTTAAATTCAGTTTAATGATCCTTTTTGAAGGACCATTAAAATTTGAAGAAATCTTATTCTGAAATTTGAAGATCTGCACCCCAACCAGTCCCTAATTACTAACCGTATGGATCTCAATACAAAACACACATGAAAAAAGAATTTAACCTATTTTTTTCCATTTTCAAAGTTTTATGACTTACTAAAACCAGAAGAACAAAAAAGTTATGATGATTTTTGCCATGATCATCATACTTTTACTTTGTAATGAATATACAATATTTTAACTACTAAAAAAAGAGAAAATTATTTAACTAAAAATCTGAAATTTATACTTTTTTAATAATAAAATTAAGATCTCTGTGGAAAGAGTTAATGGAAATATCTATTCTATAATAGATGAAGAAAGATCTCAATTATTTACATAAGAAAAACTATGTTTAATAGATAAGATATTAAAAGAAATCGAATAATAATTAATATTGACTATTTCTAAGATGTTTATATTGTATGTCTAAGAAATAATAAATTCTAAAAGAAAATTATATTCATCATATAAATTTAAAAATATTATATTTCAAACACTCTACTTAAATTTAAAATAATTTATAATTTATTTTTATTTTTCCAATTATGAGAATTTAATATAAATTTGTGTAAATCTGTAGCATATATATATATATATATATATATATATATATAAAAACTGATAAATATGAAACAATAAATCAATATAGCAGTATACTATTCATCTCAGTTTTATTTACCTAATTCCATACCTAATTCCAATACCTAATTCCTCTTATGCATGTTCAAAAAAAAAGAGCACTAACACTGGTCAACAAAGTTTTTGTCACGAAACAACTAAATTGATATTCTAAAAGTACTTTTTTGATGAATTTCAAAAATGTTCTCAGAATTTTTCTATCACTCTCCATTTTGTTGTTATGCTCTTTTATCATTATATATTATGCTGTCATAATATTATTACAACACTTTTAGTACAACAGAATTGTTATTTTGTAATAGATATTTATAGAGATTAGTCATAATTGAGAACAGTAATTATGTTTGTACAGCAATGACGCATGCTGACTGATGATTCAGAAATGTGTCACAACTATGGCTAATCATAAGAGTTGCCAGTTTCAAGCAGTGTGCATTGATATTTCGGTTAGTAAGCATTCAGATGTGTCTCTAAATTTGTTCAGTTTTGTATGTCTGTTAATTTACAATTAATTAATTTTTATGTATTTAAAATATCTAGTGGCACAATGCCTAGAACTGTAAATAAACCAGTCTCTTTTCGTTACATTTGTGGCCAGTTAATGTTAAAAAATCAACCACACATATTTACTTTATACATTAAAAAGTGCTATGAACTTTATTTCGGATGTAAAGTTGGTGACCAAGATAAGACCTGGGCTCTTCATTATTGTCGCATTACTTGTGTTACTCGTCTTTCAAAATGGGTTAAAGGATCTCGATGCATGGAATTCGTTATGCCAATGATCTGGAGGGAACCAAGAGATCATTGCACAGAATGTTACTTTTATTTGACAAATGTTTGTGATAACAATTCTAAATCAAAACGTATTATAAAATGCTCAAATTTACCGTCTGCTATCAGACCTGTTCCTCACAGTAATGAACTACCAGTGCCAAAACCTCCTGAAAGTATAATACTAAATGAAACAGAAAATAAATCTGATGATGACAGCTGTGATGATGATTTAACTAGTGATCCTTCATTTCAATTTTCAACTTCTGAACCTCATATTCTTATTCAGGAAGATCTTAATGGCCTTGTTCGAGATTTGAATCTTTCTAAAAGTCAAGCTTAAGTTTTGGGCTCCAGATTAAAAGGTTGGAATCTTCTCCGTCATAAAACAATAGTTACTGCATTTAGAAATAGACAAAATTAATTTGAAAACTGTTTTTCTGTTGGAAATGAAGTTGTTTTCTGTAATAATATTGGTTGTCTTATGGAAGCCCTTGGTCACGAATACAAAGTAGAAGAATGGCATTTATAGATTTTTCAAAGAATAGCATGAAAGCTGTACTTCTCCATATTGGAAACAAATTTCTGTCTATACCACTTGCCCATGCTGCCAAAATGAAAGAAACTTATGATAGCATAGAACTGTTACTGAACAAAATAAACTATAAATAATTTGAATGCCATATCTGTGGTGATTTAAAAGTTATTGCACTTCTACTGGGACTGTAGCTTGGTAACACGAAGTATTGCTGCTTTCTGTGTGAATGGGATAGTAGAGACAGATGTGTAGGTGATATTTAACTACTAGCCGTGCGAGGATAATCAGGAATTTTAAAATAAAATACTCTAGTAAGAAAAACTGTATAATGAGTTTAAATTTACACTAACAAAAAAACTTGACAAATAATAGCTTTAAATTTGGAAAAAACACGTGAACTTGATAAAAAAAGTATTTTAAAGAAAAAGAGAGATATAAAATTATTATTATATTTATATATATAACTGTAT
>JAAAKQ030070338.1:3798-15464 GCA_010016005.3 Zanna intricata | reverse complement strand
AATAATAATATAATATAAAAGATAATAAAATCTGGGTGATTACGATTTTCTTCCATTTCACTAATGAAATGAAAAAAAATAATTCCAACTGAATGAGGTTTCAAACATATTTTAGGGATTTTACATTTTTCATTAAAATAAAAATTGATATCTATCCTTATTTTTCCACTAAGTGGTAAAGCGATATTTACTCAAAAACGGTTGGGAAATAATTTGAAAAAATAACACAAAAACTACATGTACCAAAGGTCAACAGAAGCATAAGGATTTATTTACGAGTCATTTTTTATTAATTTAGAACAAACTTTGACCGTTTAATCGTCACTAATTTGATTCAATGACCGTAAATCTTTATGAATAAACACATATACACATCATATAATGCAAACATTGATATAAAAAGTATCACAGGATGTGTGATAAAACTGGCCTTCAACTGACATTTCAAGGATAGATTAAAAAAAATACGACTTATATTTTTAACATAAATCACTCTATTATAAAAATTGAATAATTATCTATTTTATGAGTTAAATGTAGAGAAAGAAGTATTCCATTTTATTTTTTTGTTTGATGAATTAATTCACCACCGAGACGAAGCTTGATAATGGCATGCATGACCGGGATTCGAACCCGGATCCCTGGATGAAAGGCCGAGAAGTTATTTATAAATCTGTAATTTTTTTTTAACATTAACATTAAATTTATACAAGCAGAAATTATTTTATGAAAGAGAAATATTATTTAATGAAATTTATTATGTATTTTTTTATACTAAAAAAAACTGCTTACGAATATTGCCGCAGATATTGCATTTTTAAACCTACTGAAGGGTCTGTGTCTATGAATCTACAGGGTAGAATAAAATGATAACAAAGAAAGATCACGGTAGCTTCAGGCCGGGAGTGACTCGGAGGTCCTGGGTTCAAATTCCAGTGAGGAGTGGCATTTTCATATGCTACTAATTCTCATTTTCATGTTTCCACGCAAAAACTTCTTTTGTAAGCTCCAGTCAAGTCATCGCCCAGAAAAAAAAAATCCGTTTGAAATTAGGAGAAAAATTATTTTAGAATTTGTATTTAATAAAAATAAATTCCCTTTAGTATAAACAATCTGAATATCAGTTAAAGGAACTGATTAAAGGAAACTTTAATTTAGAATATGTAGTTGTCCCCATTGCCTTTTTAATTCAATTTAAAAATTAGGAAAGATGAACTGATAATATTGTTTAAGAAAATCTTACAACTTTCAGTAAAAAATTAAAAACAAACCACAGTAAGCACTAAAATACATCAGTTTACTGCTCACAAAAGTTAATTTAGAAAATAAGAAAAAATTTTGAGCTATATAAATTTAATGACAGAATTTCAAATGTTATAAGGAAAAGAAGACCAATGTGTTTTGGACATCTCTTCAGAATGGAAGAAAAAAAGACTGATTAAAAGAATTTTTTTTTCCTATCGAGTGTTTGGAAAGTCATTGTGCAGTAAGGATGCCTTTTAATTATGTGGTGCATGTTGTTCTTTCGGCGTTAGGTTGGTTGTCCTGTGGGTTCGTTGGGTGGCTCTCAGGAATAAACCAAACATTAGTTATTGAGTTATGATTGAACCTACTTCGTTTCGTTTATCAAAATCAATAGTTGCAAAAAACGTAACGGTTCCTTCGGTAGAAGAACGCATTTTTCTCGTTGAACACATCTTTTGTGAAGTGACAAGTATAATGATTTAGTGAAACATAACTTTTCTAAAAATTTTCAATATTCTCCTACTCCTTACCCCAATGCAGACCGAACTCTTATCGAAAAATTTCGGCAGCAGGAAAGACGCTGATCGAAGTGGAAGACCACCAACTAAACTAAACGAACAGAAGCTGCTTGATACTTCGGATGCTACGGCCGAAAGTCATTTAAAGTCAATGCGTAAGTTAGCACCGCAGCGAGGTATCGGTCTAGCTATATAAATCTGTAGGAAAAGAAATGAAAATGTTCCCCTACAAAGTAATGTGCGTTTAACAACTGAAATCTACAGATCATGCCAAAAGATTAAATAATTGTCAATGGTTTAAACTTTTTTAAAATTCCGTAGGTATCCTCAACATTACGTTTCTTTTTTAGATAAAGCGAGTTTTCATCCGAGAAGAGGTATATTAATTCACAAAATATACGAATGTGGTCGACAACTAGCAACTAACCTTCATAAATTACGTGAACAATCTTTACATGAAGCGAAAATTGGAGTCTGGGCCGGTATGAGTATAACGCGCAATGTGGGTCCAATCTTTATTGAAGATACAGTTAATATTGATCGTTATTGTGCTATTTTAACAAACTTCATTACTCAGTTAACAAAAGTGGAAAGCAATTTCCGGTTAGTTTCGATAAGATAGCACCACAGCGCACATAGCTAACCGATCAATTTTTTTTTTTTACAAACGAGTCATTTCAAGGGGTTTGTGGGCTGCATGATCACCCGATCTGACTCCCCCTGATTACTTTCTACGAGGGGCAGCAAAACAAGCAGTGTATCACAACAGAACACACACGATTGACGAACTAAAAACTCCAATAGGGGCATACGTACCAGACATTCCAGTGCATTAACAGTTTAAAGTGTTTGATGAAGGAGATCATTTGCAACACCTTCCGTAAACTATTTGAGTTATTGTAATATCTATTTCTGTAAGATAAAGAAATGAAAATACAAAGTAATAATTAGGAAATTTTCGTCATTATCTTTCCATAATTCCAATGCACAGCAACTTTCGGAATGTACTGTACATAGAACCCTAAAAACACCTAATTTAATGAATCATTAAAGGATATAAGAGAACTAAACATTAGGAAAGAACTAATCTTAAATAGAAATAAATTTAGTAATATTATTTTAGAAAACAAGGGTTTCCAGGAAAAGCCAATAAAAAAATATTGCCAAGATGGAGTGAAGAGAGAAAGCGAAAACATGAAGAAGGAATGAAAAGTTATTGGAAAGAAAGGAAGTAAAAAGAGAAAACATGATTATGATCCTTTATTATTAATAGATGATTAATGAGTTATCATTATCCTAAGTTGGCCAATACAAGAAGAGGAAAATTAAAAATGATAGATAATGTTAAAAGGGTTTCAAATGGAAACTTATATAATCAAAAGAAATATTTCCTGCAATAAAAATACCTTAAATAGAGCTAGGGTTATTAAAAAATAAAAATTAAAAATGAGCAGCTTTGAATTGTGACATGGAAATATAAAAAATCCACATTTCTAGCTGATTCTAGTAAACAGACAAAAATTACCTTGAAAGTTGTCTGGTGTATAAATAAACATATTAAACATCATGGTTTAGTAAATTGAGCAATAAAGGGATGTGTAAACGGTGATACAAACTCTATAAACATACATTTAAATCTAAAATTGTGTATATAGGATAAAATTTTAAAACAAATATGAGAAATCGAAGCTTATAAATGGAAAACATCAAATCAAACAAAATATGGCGATCAAAAAAAAATCTTTACATATAAAATATGGATAGAAAAGCTTAATACTTCTCATTAAAACAAATACTGCGTCGCTGGAGTATAAAAACAGACAGATATTTTTTAAAAGGATTTATAAGCAATAAATTAAACAGAAGTAACTAAAACTTTATTCATTACAAAAATTAAAAAAAAAATTGAAAATTTGATACAAATGTTACATTATTTTTCTTCTTTTGAAAAAGTAATAATATAATCTGATAATAAATTACAGTCATTTTATAAGATTAAATTAATAAACTTTTCAAAATAATGGTTTCATATTAAACAATCGGAAAAAAGAAAAAAAAAACACAAGTTTTCCAAAACAGATGTATCTAGTGATTTATTTTTATTTTATATATGCTAAATTGTTTTTAAGACTAAGGAATTTTGAAGAAAAAACAAAAATCTGATAATACATTTGTACCATTAATTTTTTCTTCCATTATACTTTTTATTAAAACTTTTAAATATCTAACCAATAAATACTATTTTTAAACTGCTAACTTATGTAACGACAAACCAAACCAAATTTTATAATAGATGTAGTTATTAATACCTATTTTCAAAACTTCCATGTAATTGGGACCAATTTCAGCGACTATTGCGATTGTATACTTGATCGCGATTTATTTATTTATACAGACGCATATTTAGAATGTAGCAAAATCGGTGTTTTGTGTATGCGTTTTATTGTTTATATATATTTCATAATATTCAAATGTGTTACGATGCGATCATTTTTTTCGCATGTATGGAATGTCAAGATTCCATATTTGTAAATTTTTTATTTGAGTGGAGGCGGAGTTCAGATTGTTTAATCAAAATATTCTAATCTTTAGAGATTAGAGTCTTTCGACTACGTTGCTTTATGGGGTTTTACATCTTCATTGTATCCTTGGTTTCAACTGCGTCCCGTCTTACGGTTGTAGAACATATACACCTGGACCAGTTACGTTTATATATTGCACGTGTGTTCTATTTTATGTTCATCCCTGACAAATCCTTCACTGATTAAAGTTAACTGTCTCTTAATTTTCCCAATCTTTAAAATTGTTAAAATTTTTGGGTAAAATCTGTTAAACTATTAAAACAGTGGAAGTTGGATAATCAGGTACTACTGATTTTTAAACAACAATGATTTTTAGGCATGCATTTATTACAGAAAAGAGGATAAACATTATTCTTATTGAATACCACAAAACGAAATAATATAGTGTTCAAAAAATGAGGCAACCTTATGGAAAAATGAGTAAGTTACAATTGTTATCAAAAGTGACCTCCATTATACGATTCACGTAATTAAATACGACGTTCCACGCTCTTAAACTCATGTTGTAATATTTGTTGATGAATTGCAGCGGCAGATCGTTCAATTTCTCTCAGAAATTCGAGAATGGTATTAAGATGAGTTTTATAAACAACGTCCATAAGGTATCCCCCCCCAAAAAAAAAGTCAGGAAGAGATAAATCAAAAGACTGATTGAGAGTGAGGGGGCTACAATTCCTTCGTCTTGTCCATAAAAACAGTAATCCAAGAAAGTCATAGTATTATTGGCTGTATGAGCCGTAGCATTTTCCTCATCAAACCACGGGTAGTCTAGCCGGTCTGCATATATTGTTTACAAATTGTTGCACCGTTTGTACAAGAATTAGCTTTTACAATGTTATAAAAGTGGAAATACAATACCATAACCCATTTTTTTTAATTCTTCATATACCCGTCAGATTACATATAAAACCACTGTTTTTGTTAAATAATTTGCGACTGCAGAGTTTTATTACATCTTTACTTGATCATTAGAGCAGAAATTAAAGCGAAATTTTTGTTAACAATGACTTAAATACAAAGCCGTCCAGATCTATAATTGTTTAATTATATGAGTTCAGATAATGCTAATGTTTTGAGCTAATGTAAATGTTTTGATGATAAAAGTCGATGCAATTTATCCTCCTACGTAAGAAATGAAAAAACAAATTATGAATTAATTATTCCATTACACGAATAATGAATCACCGGTCTGTGGCAATGGGATGGGATGTTTGTGATATTGAACTTATTTTCTACTAACCACTATGTAATTACAAGAAACTTAAAATTAATATTTCTGTAAAAGGATTAATTTTAGTTTTAATGAAGGTAATAATAAAAATACTTAAAAGAAAGTTAATATTATCTCATTATAACTCTACCCTCATTTTCTAATTTAAGAGATATTCGGTTTGTTTATACATCCACCACTGCTGCGGGTAAATGTTCCATTACAAAGACCTTTCCCGCAGTAATAAAACCTGTGAAATTGTGTTGAAAATTGTTCTTTTCTTTTAGTAATGTTTCTTTCATACAAATTAAGATGTTGTTACGATAACAATTTCCATTTTCAAAAAGAAAAAAACTTAAAAAAAAAAAAACAATTTCAAAAGTTCATGATATCATAATACGAAAAAAAAGTTCTAATTACCTTACAAAACAACAAAGTGTAAAAAGAAGACAAATTAACAGAGTTGGAGTTCACGAGTACCTAAGAAGTAAAAAAAAAATTCATTTTAGAGTGGGAAGAGAAAAGGTCATAATTGAAGGGCTACAAGACTAGGAGAAAAGAATAAAAAGATTAAAAAAATTAAAAATACATCTAAATATTTATGTTTTCCAATTAAAAAAAAAATTACAGAAATGTACTTATTGAACTTAGTAAAAAAAAAAAAAAGACACCTTGTGTCTGTGTATGTATATATGTATATATACAGACACACATACGTTATAATTAAGTTTTTTAAACATGGCACCGTTGGTAAAATATAATTATTATGTATAATGTTAAAAACAGCTTACCAATACCTATTACGGTGTAAGTCCAGAATAAGAGATACATTTTTGAACTTCTGTGGTTAAAAGGGTAAAAATGAAGTAACAATGAAATATTTACAGTTTTTTTAATATCTCGGTAAGAAATAAAGATATCAAAAGAACTAATTATAATTTTTTTTTTGTAATTCCGGAGTTTAAAGGGATACAATGGATTTGGATTTTTTTTTTTTCAGAAACCCGGATATTTTTTGATAACATATGAAGATATCAACCTGATTTCTAGTGTAATTTTTATGTAAATATCTAAAAACCTACTTCTAGATTTTTCGAAATTCGAAATATACGAAAATTCGAAATATTATAACTAAATTCCATAAATAATTTCCATAACAAAATATAAAATTAATTCTGTATAATTGCAATTTTAATTCTGTGAAAATTTATGTAGTTAAAAGAAGTTTTAAACAAAATAAAATTAAAAAAGAATCCTTTTTACTGAAAAAAAAAAAAAAAATTGAAAATATTTCACTACAAGAATCTGAGGTAAATGGCAGGCCTATTTCTCGATAATAATTTTAACCAAATTGTTATTCAAATGGTTAGTATCCCTTTTATTAACCTGGTGATAATATTAAATTTGCTGCTCAAAATTTTAACATTTAATGCCAAATACATTTCAGCACGACAATTTTGGAAAATATTGAAATATTTGTTAAGAGGCGCGTATTTTCCATTTTCATGAAGATTTCATACTAAACCATTAATTTGTTTTCGAAAAATTTTAATGTTTATTTATTTGAAAACAAAACGGAATTGAAGAAGAAATCGAGTTAGAAATGATCAGAGAAGAAGCTGAGTAGGAAAGGTTTATTAGAGAGTACAGCTGAATCAAACTTAGATTGATTTAGTTAACTACTCGATTAGAAAATAAAAAATAAACTTCGGAGAATATGGGAGTTAGAACAACAGGAAGATCGTGGAAACGATGTATGGACTTAGTCAAGGGGAAAGTGAATAGAAATTTGATCTTTAAAGAATGTATGGATGTTATTTCTTCAACTCAAACCCATGGTGGAGACATTATTGACCATCAAAGCAGATATAACTTGAACAGAAACATATATTGATAAAGAATATGGGTAATATAAGATTAAAGTGTTCAATTCATTAACTACCTCGAAGTTACTGGGAGAGATGCCCGAGGTGGGGCCGATGATTCGGTCGGGCTCACTTTGGGTGGGTGAGGTGGTTGCTGGCAGAACCCGAGCAATGGATATGGCTGGCGGGCAGTGGACGCTGGTGGATTAAATTTTGTGATGGGAGTGGACTCGTCTGAAGATGAAGAGCATTTCGTTACTCTTCTGGCGGAATCAGCCAAGTTGGTATTGGCCGAGAAACCGATATCTATTTTTGTGAGGCTCACGGGACAGTGGGTCTCCACCTTCACCGATTGGCTGAGTACATGGCTTGGAGGTGTTTTAGTAAGCTTCGAGTGCACATAAACGTGTCATCATTAGAAACTACGAGGAGTAGGGTCCTAGTAATGGAACCGGCAGGGCCCCCAACCGCGACAGTAGTGGTGAAGGTAGCGGGTCGAACATATGCGGACTTCCTCCGCACAACGAAGAACACTGTATCGCCAGGCGAGGCGAATATTTTATCAACACGTAGGGGTTAGGGAGAGGACCTTCACATAAGAATTCAGGACATTGGAGACACAACTGAGAAATTACGCAGACAAATCAAGGACAACTAGGAGGGTATCACAGTTACGGTTGCTAGGGACGTTCGGCGAGTCCATTTGTTAATAAAGGACGCCGACGCCCTTACCTCTGAGGGGAAACTCGTACGAGACATCCAAAAAAAACTGCTGGGGACTCAAGTCACTAGTGACGGTGGCAGTTCCGCCTCTGCTGGCCAATAAACTACTGAAGAACGGACGCATCCGCATCGGAAGGGTGTCTTGTCGAGTTTCGAGGAGGTCCGCCGAGGAATGTTGTTATCGGTAGTGGGGGGTCGGGTACCGGGCTGGATCCTGCAGCGGTCCAGATAAACGGGGGCATTGTTTTAACTGTGGGATCGAGAGGCATCTTCGAAAGGATCGTCCAACAGAAGCCAAGTGTTCACTAAGCAATATTCGGGGACATTTTGTTGAGGAATGTGACTGCAAGGCCAGCACCAAAAAATGAGATCCGTCGCCTAGGGAAGACCTCGGAAGGGACAGCCCCATCCAGGAGGGATGGACCGTTTAGGTGTTCCACTGCCGATGATTGCACGGGGACTCGCTTGATACTTCAAAGTGGGGGGTAAAGTAAGACCGTAGTCCCAGTAGGGAGACTTCTTTGGGGGTCCCCTCATTAGAGGTAAAAGACCGAGTCTCGGCCATCTGGGGGAAAACGATAGAAGGATAGCACCTTCTAGAGTTGTGCAGCCTCGGAGGGGGAGGATAAAAAATGATGATCTCAAAAAAAAATTTTTTAATGAAATATAAATAATAAACAATTAAAAAAAGCAAATACATCCAAGTAATTTCTGTAATAGGATGGATGAAAAAGAAAATTCCATCCAAATTTAATATCTGTTTATTAGTAAGTATGAGAACAAGGATTTAGAGATTTGATATTAAATGTGTGGATATGTATCTTGGCTCTACGTCTGGAATGAATTGCTAGCTTCACGTTTTCATTCAAAACAAACCTAATAATATTACTCTATGTTATGATTATAGTGTTAGCAAGTTCAAAGAAGACCCACTGAATCTTAGAACACGTTAAAACTTAATTATTAGTAATTCTAATTTCTAATTAGTATTACTGTTATTAGTAAAGAAATTTTCTTTTCTTTTTTAAATGAGTCACTATGTTTGATACTGGATTTCTAGATTCTGAAATAGAATAGTAGACCCATTACTATAATAACAATTATTATGACATAATAAACTATAAATGTATTAAGAATATTTCTTCTCCTTAAAATCATTGAAAAAAATGAGAAAGTTTTTCCGTATGTTCTGGTAAGGAGGCATAGGTAAGCAACTTATCTTGGTCAGAAATTGTATGTAGTAATTTCAATATTGTAATAAAATGCTGGAAATGTTTAACGTTCCTACAACATCCCCAACAGTAATTCAAAATTATTTAACAGTTGCACAATGATATTAAAAGATGTTGTCTTTGTAGATTAGTTTCTCTTAATTAAAAAAACGATTTTATCTAATTTTATATTCTTTTCCGATATAAATAATTCAAAACTTTCGATAAAACTAATACAAAACGGGGACTCGCTTGATACTTCAAAGTGGGAGGTAAAGTAAGACCGTAGTCCCAGTGGGGAGACTTCTTTGGGGGTCCCCTCATTAGAGGTAAAAGACCGAGTCTTTTGTCGCACTGCGAACGAAAAAACTGTAGAAGTTTTGACACTCATCGTTGCAAATGAATTTTATTACTCGTTCAATTATTTGTTACTTCTAATTATTGAAAATCGCACTAATTTTCTACTGATAAAATTGAAAAAGGCATACGATAGTACATAGAAGGATACAATAGTTCTACTTGCTAATTTGGTACAAATCATATACTGCGAGTAATAAAAAAACTTTTACTGTACAATTCAATTAGAACATATGAACAATTCAGTTATGGAGAGCCATAAATAAAATGGAAATGTCATTCATAGATTCCAGTCCAATTTTATTGGAAAAACCACGAAAAAATCATAGAAAATTTTATTTGAATTCTACACAGAGACCTAACCATTAATTACAAAACTAGAAGTACACAAAATCATTAAGTTATTAATAGCAAAACGCTACGATATTGAAGAATATCATTTAAGCTATTCGTTTTTAACAAGATTTTTCATGAAAAACTAAGGAAACCATGAAAAACTAAGATTATTACAATTATTTGGTAAAACATCTATGGTATTTCTGAAAGATTAATCAATCAATATAAATTGAATTTCTGCTTAATATCCTAAAATAATAAATAGACTGCAGATATTAGACAATATCATTATTAAAAAAAAATTCATTCAAGAGAATATTTTTTTTTAATCAGCAGAATTTTCATTTAATTTAAAAAAAAAAACGAAGAACCAAAGGAATTATTGTTTCCTAATAAACAGAATCCTTGCAAACAATGAGGGAAACTTTAAGATAATTTGGACAAAAGAGTTATAAAGGATTTAATAAACGATAAAAATAACAAAAGAATAATGTAAAATCAAAATGAAGAAAATATATTCACAGAATAATATAGAGGAATGTACGCGCTAGATTTGAAGTAACAACGTAAATGAGTAAAGGGACGTCCATTAATCAGAAAATCTTTTAAAAGGAGATCAGCATAAAAATCCATTCACAGAAAAGTAAATGTTTGGTAAATATACATACGATTATATATATATATATATAAAGAATTATAACAAAGAAAATGGAAAAGCAAGCACAAAATATAATAAAAAATTATACAATAGCATCGAAAAATTTTCTAGCAAAAAGAATTTTTGTTTCACCTTTTTGAAATATCATAATTTACGTATAAGATAAAATTAAATGTAAATTTGATTATTTTTTACAATAAAGGGAATTATTTCTTCCTATGAGTGTAAGTACAGAATGATAGTATTTGCAGTAATAACGATAATCTTATATTTAATAATACTTTATCTCTCTGTTTATTTTTCTACCGAGATTGCTGAGTAGTGTTCTTGTTTCTTTGATAGTATTATTTTATCTTATCTTAATACTCCGGTTTTCCAGCTGACAATTTTTTAATTAAGCTATGAAATGAATGTTTACCGGTTTATTCAAGAAGGATTTTATAAATTTAAAAGCATATAATGATTTATTGAGATAACTTACAGATTCGGTTGATGTCTCATTTTATAACAAAATACATGTAGTTTTGACTTCTCTAGTTCATTACTACCGAATTTGGCCACTGGTGCTATTAAAAATGAATATATTTACTGGTACGGAACGTGCTCGTTAAGTGTTTTCGTTTTCCGATTTGCAGTCAACAATTGCAGTTCTACGTAATTTTCATAGAAAGCATGGTAGGGAGCCTACTAGTAGGCATACAATTACTTGAGAAACAGGTTGTACTGTTAAACATACAATATCACCAGAACGAACACGTTTCCTAAAGCTGCTGTAGAATAACTAGGAGAAAGATTTGCACAAAATCAGAAGAAGTCAACTCGACGTGCGTCACGTAAGACTGGCATTACCCAAACGACTGTTTAGCGCGTATTACATGAAGCCACACTATCAAACCGTGGTTCAACACATTAAGGATGACGATAAAGTTGCTCGGCTGCAGTTTTGTGTGGAAATGATGTA
>JAAAKQ030070327.1:0-15465 GCA_010016005.3 Zanna intricata | reverse complement strand
GTGTTCATCTTGTATAATGTATAATATTGTTAATGATAATTATTGCAAATATATTTCGTATACCAACAAAAAAAGTTATTTCATTGTATCGATCTCACGTAACGTTGTCACGCCAAAGTTCGCCCACATCGTAGGTGTAGGCGCTTTTGATATTTTTTTTTTAAATAAATTAATTCTGAAAATTATGTAGTCAAAAAATTTTTCCCTCTTATTATTAATAATATAAATTAATTTTAATTCAATTAATGAAGGAAGTCAACGGTCACAAAATTGTCACCTTGTATAAATTTTTTAATCCATTTTAACAATCTCAGCTATCACATTAGTTTATAAACAAATTTAAACAAATGTAATATCATTTTGTTCACAATAAAAGGCGTAATATTTTTATTAAATAAGATAATTCTGTAAACGGAGCTATTAATGATTAAAAAAAAAAAATTTAAATGATCTCAATTTCAGAATTTTAAAATTTATTATTTTTTTGTACAAAATTTTGCAGTTCATGTTCATCAAATTACGTAAAAATATCTCAATCCATTCTAACGACTTTTTTAATTAAAAAACGCCAAATGAAGAACACAGGGAAATAAAGCGAGATAGGATGTTTGTCTACATAAATATTTTTATTTATTTTGATATTTCTTTACTTTGGCCAACACCTCCCCGGATACTCTACATATTTCCCATTTCTTATATGCGTGATGCGTAAAGAACTTGATATACAAGAGATACCAGTTTGAGTAGCTTTCTCTGAGATTAATGAGTTCATAACAAGAGACTGACTGTTTCTTGTGATGAACACAAATTGAGTCACTACATAAGCTGGAACTTCTGCGTGAAAATATGATAATGAAAATATTATTATAACGTATTATTTATTACATGCCTGATCGGGATTCGAACGAGGGTACTTCTAGATGAAAGGCCAAGACGTTACCACTCCGCCACATAGATTTCCGGAATGGTTATAATAATAATAATAATAATAAGAATAAATTATTATTCAAAAAAATATTTTTAACTATATATAAATAAATATGGAAACATGCACGAAAGTATAAAATTATAATCAAATTAAGATGGGTATATGAGCACTTTATACATTTTTATGACATCAGTTTCATTGAAATTTAATAATTCAAAAAAAAAATTATAATAGGTATGAAATAAAGTAATAGGTAGTTATAAAATAGCCATAGAAAAACCATCTGTAAATTAAAAGAATACTGCTCTGCAGTTCGCATTTATTTAATGACTACAAGACAAAACCCATTTCAAGTTGGCAGAATTTTTTTATTGAAATTTTTTTTAACATCAGAATTAATTAAAATCTAAAGTAAAACAAATTTCATAGACTAAAGTTGTCTTACTTTAATAGTGTCATTTAATAATATTATATTAATCAAGTGTAGATTTTTTAATGATCAGCACTGAAATGTAACTTTCGTTTTAAATTTTATTCATAGAATAATATTTTATCTGTGTAAAATAATACAAATTAATAAAACGTATAATTTAGAAAAGATATTAAAATAATATTTTAAAAAAATATTCTTTTTAAATTTTAACTTCGTCTTTCAAAAAAGAAAAAATAAATAATAATAATAATAATTTACTCAGGTAAATCATTTATGAACAGTTTGGTTTCATAATGAATTTTATAAACAAAAGGGTTGAACAGAAAAATGCACTTTTATTTAATGCTTTTGCTTAAATGATTTTTACTTATTTTATAATGAAGCTCAGTATGTTTAAATATTTGATATTTAAATGATAATATTCATGCATGGTACGCAATAAAGTAATAAATTTCTTAAAGATTTGGTTTTGAAAATATTTCTCTAAAATTCTGCAGTTTTAAAAAATAATAGTTTTTTAAAATGGAATTTTTAAAAGGAAATAATGAAAAATACACAAATACGAATATATGCAGTCAATCGATAAAATAAGATTAAAATTTAAAGTTAAATAAAAAAATCTTGTGTCGCCGTTATTTATTCTGACTTCCACAGGGTAATAGTGTGTTATTGAAATTACATTTCAATTAATTAATGGTAATAGTGTGTGGGTAATTGTGTGTCGATCCCGGTCATCACAATAACTCCTCCGTTCCTAACTCTGTTGGGCTTCACCGGAGGTCATATTTTAGACCCTCTCCCTCCCCACAAAAAAAAATTATTTAGAATGAAGCTGAAAAAATAATTGTTTGTTCTGAATCAAAGGTAGAATGATAATAAAAAATAAACTGTGAATAATACAAAACCGTAAAACACTTGAAAGTATCGCACAAAAAACAACTGTTTGCTCCGAATTCGAAAAATAATTAACATGAATAAAAACTGAATAATATTTAATTTTTTAAATTTCCAGTGAATTTTTAAAATGTTTTCCAAATTTTTTCTAGACTTAGTTTATTAAATATATTTACTTTGCATGTGAAGAAAAATATGTTTTAGAGAAGTTTGAGAGAATGCAAATAACATTCAATTTCTTAATTATTTTTTTTCTGATTTGGTGCAAATTCTTTGAGGATACCTTCATTTATTGGGGAGGGTTTGTATTATTCGCCATTTTTTTTTAATATCATTTTTTTTTTTGTATTTAGGACAAAAGATTAGTTTATGGGACTCTTTTAAAAAAATTTTTCTTTTTTGGGAGGGCATAATTTTTGTGGGGATGATTAAGAGATTCGCCAACACTATTACAATGTAATCTTTTTATTTGGTTGTTAAGATATGCATGGAAATCTTTTGATTGGAAAGGTTGGTTTTCGTATGAAGTATTACTCTGCCATTTTTTCAATTATAAAATTCTAATAAACAATCTCCTGCTATCCTTTTATGAAATTTCATTAAAACAAGATAAAGAATAAGTTCAACACATTAAAAAAAAATTCATTTACAGTTAAGATATTTTTCAGCTTATATTTTTGCTAAAAATCATTCGACGGCATCTCCAAATAACCCTTAAAATAACAAATAAAATGAATCACTTCGGATTTTGTTTAAACATTTTTTTTCTGTTTGTAAATTATCTGAAATTAATGGGAAAAGAATTTAGGGATATTTTTTCTCTAAGATAAAAGTCATAAAATATATTAATGTTATTACCAGACAAAAGGGTTTATAATTTTAATACGTATAGATTTCAGACAATGTAATGTTTATTTATTATTTACTCTAAAAATTTCAGGGTAACCACCTAATTACAATTACTAATGAAATATTAAATTTGTAAAATATGAAAAATGATAAAACTGGCCGGGGTTTGAAATCAGAATCTTCAGGATGAAAGTTAAAAATCCTACCAATCCTTACATAAACATAATTAAAGAAGAAGACTAATGATAGGTAAAAATTTAAAAAAAAGAAGATGTTTGTGGTACAAGACTTCATTTACGTGATGATAACAAGCTAACCCGGATTTGAATTCGGTTAGGCATAGCATTTTTCATACGCTACAAATTTCAATTTGGATTAATGACCATAGCAGTTGAGCCCATAATCTCAGAAAAAAAAAAGCTAACCATTTTACTAAAAAATTAGTATTAAATTCACACATTCAGCGATTGTTAATTGCTGTATAATTTTTCCCCCTCATTTTTTAATTTTTTATTTTATTTTACTTCCGGAATCACCGTTAAAATATATCATCAGAGGATGAGATGAATGAATTGTAGCGTGTGTGAAAAACGCCATGCCTTACCGGGATTTGAACCCGGGACCTCCGGGATGAAAGGCCGAGACGCTACCACTCGCGCCACGGAGGCCGGCATTTGAAATGGAGGCCCCCGCATTTGAAATACATTTCTTTAACGTTAATATAAGGTTAAACATGAATTGAAGGTTTTATTTTTTAAGGAAGGATATAAACTTTGTAATTAAAATTTTTAACAGATGTTATTTAATATATTTTTAGTAATTCCATTTGTTGTTGGACAAACTGATAAGATTCAATTTAGACTAATATTTAAAAAGATTATCAAAATATACTTGCTATTTATTTAAGAACTATAAATTAAAGTACATCTTGTTTAATTTTAACATTTAGTACTATAACTATGGGAATAACACTGGCGTAAATATCTTGAAACAATTACTTAATTTATCTTTGAATTTCTTTTCATTATTTCCGGTTATGTAAATTTAAATAATATTCTCACAGTCATTTTATTAAAATGATAAAACTATATCCATATAAAATTTCTCATGGATAATATGTGTTATATATTAAGTAGTGAGTTTTTTATTATTGTGTAAATTTTAGAAATACTTAATAATAAGATTTTGTCTATTCTCTTTATAGTGGATCGATTTACACAGAGTAAAGTTTAACGGTGAACCAGGATTTTTTTTTTAAACTCTTTACATTTTTTCTCTAATTTTCATAATAACATAGATATAATCTCAGGAAATTTGAATCCAATCAATTTCGTATATAAGTGTTTATAAAAGCTTAGTCACGTAAACATTTTTCACGCTTTTCACGTGAATATTTTTATTACTTTTAGGTGTTATTTTATAAAAGTTATTTGGGTTAGATTTTAATCTTGGATAGATAATTACTAGATTAGTTAATTGGGATAATTATATAGATAATTATAGGGTTAGATTTTAATCTTGGTTGAAAGATTAATTCAATTTTTGTTTTGTTTTTTTTTCTTTTGGTTAAATTCCAATTGCTATGATTTTGTTTTTTTTTTTTATTCTATAAAACTGAATTATAAACAAAGTATATTTTTTTGAAAAATTCTAAACAGAGCAGAACCTACAAATTCTTTATTAATTAAATCCCGTTATCGATACCACCAAACTGGGCGTAAGATTCAATAATTGTAAACGTAATATTCCTTTTACTTGTTTAAATAGAAAAGAATGACAAGTTTAATTAAAACTTGTTATGCTATCATGAAAAGGTGAAGATTAATTAAAGTAATCTTAGAAAGATTAGTGGAAGCTGCAAAAAACAGGAAAGTGAAATGGGAGGTATCAATAACTCAAAAGGTTAGCTCGGAAATAGAAGTGAATGGAGACTGGTGCAAAACGACCTCCCTCAGGCTAGATAAGCACGATTACACTAAGAAAATCTCTTTGTAAAGGTCTTTTCTAATTTAACGGTGGGGTCTTTATTTATTGCCGTAGAACTAAAACTCAAGTAAATTCTTTTGAGTATTCAAGCGAGTATTTCCCTTCTACTAAGAACAATAAATACATATATATAGTTAAATAATTAT
Organism: Zanna intricata; assembly: GCA_010016005.3. NCBI lineage: Eukaryota > Metazoa > Arthropoda > Insecta > Hemiptera > Fulgoridae > Zanna > Zanna intricata. Next base: position 10,229 of record JAAAKQ030070327.1, on the reverse strand, counting down.
ACAAGATAAAATATCTTGTCTAAATTACCATGTACATTTTAAACATGTATGTTAGTGTTTTTGATAGATTTAATTAAATGAAACAAGAAGTATTTTCCCAACTTCTATAAAACACTATCCCTAAATAATAATGATGAAACCTTTTTGAAATAATCAATTAACTTCAAAATATGGAATTAACAAAAATTTTTTCATCTACAAAAGGTTTTTAATTCCTTGTACGGAGTAAAGGAAATATTGTGATAGCGAAAAATTTCAGTTTTTAGATTTCAATGGAAGTATCCATTTTGACCATCCTTGAATCTGTTTCGATTAGTTAGGGGATGGAACATCTGTACGTACGTGTGTATCTCGCATAACTAAAAAACGGTTAGCCGTAAGATGTTGAAATACTGGATCTAGGACTGTTGTAACATCTAGTTGTGCACCTAAACTTTTAACCTTTTGATTGCAATCCACTGAACCAAAAGTGTCTAAAAAAAGCCCGAAATCCAACAAAATTTGGATTTTTGACTTTTTCTTAACTGCAATACTAATGAGAGGTTTTAAAGATATATCATAAGTAGTACTTATTTTCATTGGTTTCATAGTTATTGCTAAATAATATTTTAATTAACCGAAATATTTGAATCTTACAAGGGAAAGGCACATCGGTTCGAATCAGACTTCATCTCCTTTTTTTTGTAATTTAAATACATTGATTTATTAATAATTATTAACCTTTGATTGGAAAAAAAAAATTACGATAAATAATAATTCAATAATAATACTAATATATATATATATACATACATAATACATGAAAAAATAGAAAATCAGAAGTTACAAATGAAATAAAATTTTATGTACTTCTCACTTTTTAAAAAATGTGTACATGTAATTTAATTGGTAGGCAAGGAACATATGTGGTGTCCACATAAGATTTTTTTTCCTTGAGTATATGAGGGATGCGGAAAATGAAGAGGGTGTAAAATGCACCCCTGAAACTTGAAGGTTATGGATGGGAAGGGTAGCCCCCTTCCCATCCGTAACCTGGACGGTAAGACACCCTGCCTTAGCCTCCATCAGCAGTCTACCCAGGGTGGGTACTCTGCCACGTCAGTCCGCGGCGACAGAGTAATGCCTAACGGCGGGTCCGGTTGCCGTGGGGGTGTGAAAAAAAAAGATTATTTTTTTATAAAACATCGTTGGTAATCGTAATCAAGATGTATTGAAATAAATTTTAATACATGCAACTGCTTTTGAAATGAAAAAATTAACATTTAAAGTATCGGTTACTTTTGTATTTATTTATTATTTTTATTATTATTACTATTCGTGTATTAAAAACAATAAAACAAGTTGAAAAGATTATGTCTATAAATAGATATAAAAAAAGAAATGGATCTCTGAATGAATGATTTCTAATAAAAATGGAGGGAGAAACTACGTCAAATATGGTTTAATGAAAGGTGGTAAACAAGTTTTTTTTTTTTTAACCTGTACACGTATAAAATTGAAGAAAAAAAAACGAGTGTGTTTGTTTCTTTTAACTTCTTAATTCATCCAACGTCTGTTGTACCATTCACTTAATACTTGTTTATATAAGACCTACATTTTTACTATGTAGGAAATATATACAACAGTACAATAGTTCATTATATATGTCTAAATACTTATACAACTCTGTAAATGACATACTGTTTTGGTGAGAAGTAAACGTTACAGTAGACGCACGTGCTACTTAGTAATACTTTAAAAGAAAATAGTTTTATGACATTAAAATGGCTAATTATTTATTTTAAAGTATTAATTAAACAAATTAAAAAATATTTACTTGATAATTAATAGTAAAAATAAAATATTACATCTTATGATTAATTTTTAAATTATGAAATAAAAAATGAATAAGTAATAATTATTTTATAATTTTGATAAATATTTTGGAACAATATTAAAAAAAACTAATTGAAAGTTGTGGAAAAAATCAAAATTTTAAACGATTATTATTTTTCAGGAGAATATAAATAAAATATTAAAGGGGAAAACATGAAGATCAAGTAGATAATGGAGTATCGAATTTTTTTTTCAAATCTTTACGTTTTGGGTTCCATGAAATTCATATAGACAAAAAAAACCAACTGTATGTCCTTATCTATGCTTTTCAACGATATGTAATAAGTGAACACTTATTTTCAATAGTTCCAGAATTATAGCCAAATCAAATTTTAATGAATGAAATATTTGGATCAAGGCACATCAGTTGATCTCTTTTCTTTTTTTTTGTTTAAACCTTTTTTTTTTTTAATTATTTAATTTATTAATAACTATTAACCTCTGATTGTAAAAAATATTTACGATAAATAATAATACAGTAATAATAATTTTAAAAAAATCATAAATTATTAGTGAAATAAAATTTTTTGTACTTTACATTTCAATTCAAAGTTTTTACAATCAGTGGTTAATAATTATTAATAAATCAATATTTTTAAGTAACAAAAAAAAAAATGTACAACTTGATACATGTATATCAAGTTGGATTCGAACCAATGTGCGAATGATTATGGATCCGACACCTTCTTACTTACTCCACATAACTACTTAAACGATATGAAACAAAATTAATGTATATGTTACGGTAAAACCCCGAATAGCGGTAAATCTTAAGTTTTACCGGTAAATTCTAGTATTTACAAAGTCACTTGGTAAAAGTCCGAAATAATCTTGACAACACATTTAATTCCTACTTTTACCAAATCGTTTTGGTCATTGTTGACAATTATCATATTCTGTTGGTAAAAGTTGACAATTTTGTAAGGAAATCACTTCTAAATAGGAAAGAGCATGAATTTAAAAATGCTCTTCTCAATTTCGGGATTTCAGTTCAAAAATTGCATTAAAATTAATCATTTTCAAATGTGAGAATAATCAATTAATAATTAACTCTTGAATGCACAGTCTGGGTCTAACAACCGGATTGTTTTTTAACACAATTTATTTTCAATTTTTGCTGCAGGAAAAAAGTTTTGAATCCCAACTGAACGTTTTTCATTAAATACAGTCATTTTTTTTCCGTTCAAACCATTCTAAAACTTAAGGAAAGATATAAAAAAAACCCTAAAATATATAACTATAAAAATTCTGTTTTTTAAAATGTAGCCTTCCAGTTTTCTGTTTATCGTAAAATTCGTCTTTCCTTTTACAAAACACCATGATTCAAAAAACATGTTGCTAAGAAAATGTAATTGAATTTTATTTAAAAATTTTGTTTAAGAATTACTTTGTAATTCTAAATGCCATAATAGTCAACCTTACTGCAATAAATAATAACGTATGAATTTCAAAATTTCGTACAATTGGAACATTAAGTTTAACAAAATTTTTCATTCAGAAAGTAATTAATATGAAGAGCAAATGTTTCTTGCATACGAATTATTATCTAATACTTGAGATGGGCATTATTTTTAGAAAAAAACTTTTTTTTTTGTAATTTGTATTCTCGAAAGGATTCATTTACTTATAACAACGAACATATTGCTATCTACCATTGTAGAAGTTTGCTGAAAATTATTCATTCCTGAATATTAGTGTATATGAATTAATTACTTGTAAAGTTTTGAAATGTCTTATTATTATGTAGTAAAATAAAGATTTTTGTAATCTTTTGATAAAACCTATTTCATTTTTCACCCGAAGTGCACTGAAATTCCGAAATTGGGAAAAGAATTTTTAAATTCATACTTTTGAGAGATTTCATTACAGAATTGTCAACTTTTACTAACAGTCTATGGTAAATGTCAACAATGACCAAAACTGTTGGCTAAAAGTCCGAAATAAATGTGTTTTCATGATTTTTTCGGACTTTTATCAAGTGATTTGATAAATGTTAGAATTTACCGGTAAAACATAAGATTTATTCGGGGTTTTACCGTAACATATAAACTAACAATTAAACTAAATATTCCATTTAGTGAACTCCTATATACTGGTTAAATAAAGTTTAACCCGTACATAAGTTTATATAAGTTTAAATGAAGTGCAGCGGAAAATGTTTTTATGTAATTTAATAGGAATACAACTAAGTCATGTGATGTCCACATCAGATTTTCTTACCTTAGCCTTCACTGAAGGGTGTAGCGTTTTAAGAGGTAACTTTATTTAGCTAATTTTTTTAAGTTTACCTGTGTATGAATAAATTTTAAGAAGAATTTATCTTAAAATTTATTCACCATCTAGAAAATATATTATTCTGTTTGTTTTTGGGATCTAACTTTGTTACTTTTAAGTACTAAGTTTTTTTTTGTAATTTTCTTCATAAATTAAAGGGCTATTAAAATTAAAGTAGTTTTGGCACTTGTATTATATTAATAGCCAAAAATTATAAAATATGGTTTTTGTTACTTTCATAAAAGTAATAATTTATTTTATTCAATATTAAAAAAAAATTTTTTTTTTAAATAAAATAATATTATTTTACAGCAAGAATAAAAGTAAGATCCTTAATGTTTGAATTACAAAAACTTTTTACAATGGAAAAGCTGTACAAAATATTTTATAACTTGACTGGCATAACCATGAAAGTTATGCAGTACATGTAATTGTTTTATCAATCGTGGGAAATTTCACCTACAGTTTTAAAGATATCGCACATTTGCTGATTTCGTGGTCGAGAGTTCTAAGGTTCAAATCCTAGTAAAGGTAATTACTTTTATACCGATTTGAATACTAGATAGTGGATACCGGTGTTCATTGGTGGTTGGGTTTCATTCAACTACACTTCTCAGTAATGGTCAACCTGAGATTGTACAAGACTACACTTCATTTACATTCATAAATACATCATCCTTATTCATCCTCTGAAGTAATCCCTTACGGTAGTTTCGGAGGCTAAACAAAAAACAAAAAAGGAGTTTTAAAAATATTATACACTTTAAGTTTCGATTCAGACCAAGACTAATAATAAAACCTTTATTTAGTTAAATTAAATTATTTTTTCTTTTAAATATCAGAGCCCTTTACACCCTGTAAGTGTTCTTGTTTTCAATGTTTATGTTTGTAACGTTTTGTGTTGTGTTTTTGTGTTCTTTTAAAGAAATGTTAGGGCCTTACACCCTAACATATGACGAGCCTTACGGTGATTAATGATTAATTTTAAAACAATGTGACGAGGGCTAATGACCATAGCAGTCGATGCCCGTATAATTTACAATTAAAAAATAAAAGACCATTAGAAACAGATAAGTCCTTTTTCAAGTAATACGTTTAAAGAAATTTTCATATATTATACGAATTTAAATTTTTGGAAGTATCTTCATCCGTACTACAAAATAATTGTCACATATCAATAGTTCATATATCATAGATTGAAACAGCCGACGTTCCTTTGTCATTTTTCTAGAATAAACTAGGGACTAGCTGAAAGTAATCTAAATATTCTTAATTGTAAAATATTTCTGTTATAAAACTTTTTACAGAATTTGTTTTTAATAATCAGACTATTTGTTGACAAGTCAAATAATTTTTATTTTACTTTTAAAAACTGTGGATATTTTTTTGCAACAATGTTTAAGCCAGACATGAATAAACATGTCAGTTAGTTAAGTAATTGACTAATTCAACGCGATGAAATTTTCTTCATTATGAGTTCAGCTTTTCCTATGACTTGCTATTTTCATTAATTGTAGTAGTAGTTTTAAAATACATACATTACAAAGATTGTTTCACAAGTGATGCCATAAATTTAGTGAAAGATTTTTATCACAGAAGAAATTTTCGTATTATATTGATTAAATATCAAGATTTGTTAAGTTGTATGAGTGTGCGTGCGTGTGTTAAGTTATATAAATTAGTAATTAAATGTATTATTAAATATTTATTATTATTAAAAATTATTTATGTTATAGGATCATTTAATTAATAATCAATTAAAAAATTATGAAACGTATAAAAATATCAAATATGAAAATATTTAACTTAATTTTCGGATCGATTATTTTAACTCCTACTAAATGATATTAGATTTATTGGTTTTTTACGTCATATTTATTTCAGAGTACCGTATTTTAAGAAAAGAAAACAAAATGATACAAAAATAATTATTTCCTTTTAGGAAATAATTACTTACTTACTGGTAAGAGTGAAAATTTCCTGTAAATCAAACTAGACATCTTTATAACCAATTTCAAATTGGAAAAGTTTACTCTTTATTATATGTATACGTAGCCTGTGTTTTGAGTGTGTATGAGATATATGAGGTAAAATTTTCTCCCAAACCGATGTTTCTAATCCTCGGAAAGAAAGATATTTTAAGGGCATGAGATAGGTGTATTTTATATACATATAAAATATGTCAACGGAAAAAAAATTTATTATATTACTTCCGAGTTGAAACAATTTGTGAGAACTGGTGCTTTGCACTTAACAATACTCTTTATTAACTTCTCTCAACTCTGTGGCAACTAGAAATATGAGTATCGATTTAATATTCTGTAATCTTTGGAACAATATTATAGAATTAGTTTAGAACTATACATACGGATATATATAGTTATATATACACGAATATATATGTACATATACATATATTACAAGATATTTTTCTATATTTGTGAGTTTGTCTGGGGTTTTATTATACAAAATTTATTTTATAAGGAAAATAATATCAATATAGAAAGACTGTACAGTGAAAAATTGTAGTGTATATATATTCTGTCACATAACATGTGATATGAAAGTTAAGTATTTATTAAATAAAAAAAAAAAAAAAAACAATGTACATTTATATAATACACAATATTTTTACCGATATTTTTGTTGTGTTGCACATACAAATAGAGTATATTATATATGACAAAAATTCAATAAAACGAGCTACAAAAAATGCAATCAATGATCAACCCTTATCCTTAACAGAGGACGTACATAAACACTTATTTGCTTCCATCTGGCCTTAGTCCTCTCAGTTTGATCCCAAGGGGATAGTTCACATGTTTCCTAGCAATATAGTTTAAGAAAAAAGTCGCTTTTGATTAACTCGTGATATAATATAAGACATATATATTTTTTTATTTTTAGTATTTATATTTTAAGGTCTGTATAGTGCTGTTTTAAAAGAAAAGCACATTAATTTTATTTATTTTCTATATTATTGCTAAAATATATATATATATATATATATATATATTCATTGTGAATCTTTTACTTTAGAAGATTTTTATTATTTTCTGTTTCATGTTTGATTTTTGCTTTTCCTTTATTCTTTATTTTTCTTTCTTACATTTTGGCTGATGCACGAATAAAAGTAATTCGTGCAGAAACACCTAGGACACCTATAAAATTTATTAGTAGAAATAACGGATACGTACAAAAATCACAAATAATAGCTAAAGTCGATACAACTTCCAACAAGTAAACAAAAAATAAAAATAAAGATATTTTAAAACAATTTTTAAAAGTATAATCTTAATAGTGTAGTAAATATTTAAAAAAGTATTAAACTAACTAAAATTACCATTATCATTAATTTTTATTTTTTCATTTATTTTTTAATCTAAAAAATATACTAATAATGAAACATTGTTTTAGAAATTTATTAAACATTTCAGGCCCCTAGTAATCAATCTTACTGGTGTTAAAGTCAGTGACAGAAAAACTGATTTCAGAAAAGTTCACCATTAAATTCATTTAATATCTTCTGTTTCTGTTGTGCGAGACAATGTCATTTATTGGACGGTCAATTTTGTCAACAATCCTTTTCTCTTGATTTGACTCTCTACCAATGTATAGCATGAGGGTTGTTGTTATTTAACATGATGGAAGATAGTAAAAACAAAGTTTTTACTATAGCGTCTTAAAGCGAGAAAGTTTTGGATATAAGCAGTTAATCCCGGATAGAAAAAATTTGAGCCCTTAAAATACGGGTTGAGCGTAAGAATAACAGTCCTATTACGTAGAGGAACTGTTGTTTCGCAAATTATGACGAGCCCAAAGCCCATCAGAGGCTGTGAAATGAACTAAATTAATGTATGTAAAAGTTTGTAAAAATTCAATAAATTTCAATATATTATACAATATATATATTGTATAATATATCAATATTGTATTATATAATATAATATATTGAATATAATAAATTCAATATATTTGTATTAACATATATAAAAAAAAAAAAAAATTATAAATGACATCATTTTTTAGGTATTTAAACGATAAATAATTTTTTTTTTTAAATATAACCATCCATTTCTAAAGTTTCAATTTTCTTAGCCCGGAACAGTATAAAGTTAATACGATTAACAAACATAATTTTTAAACGTTAATAAAGGATTACTTAAATCAATAATATTTTTGTTTTGATTGTTATATAAAAATTGTACATTAAATGGATGATCACGTCATTATAAGAAAAATGTTAAATGTAAAAACATAAATTATATGATAAAAAGTAAATGTAATTAAAGTCCATTTAAACTATTTAAATAAAAACATATGAACCCACAGTCTTGAACTAGTGGTAATTCATCGTCGTAATCAACTGATTTCGAAATCGAAGTTCTCAAGTTCAAATCCTAATAAACTTACTTACTTATATTCGAATTTGAATACCAGATCGTGGATACCGGTGTTCTTTAGCGGTCGGGTTTCAATTATCTGAGACATGTAGTTGCCTCAGGAGTAGTCGACCTGAATTGTCGATGAGACTGTAAATTAAAGCATTAAAAAAAAAAAACGAAATACTGTTGAGGGTAGTTAAAAATAAACCCACCGGGTTGGTGTAGTGGTAAACTAGTCGTGAATCAGCTGATTTCGAAGTCGAAAGTTCTTAGATTTAAATCCTAACAAAGATTTATTCTTTATTCGTACTGCTTTTATTTCGATTTGATTATATTAGATGGGGATACCAATGTTCTTTGGTGTTTTTTTTTTTTTTTTTTTTTTTAACCTCCGGAACCACAGTTAAATATTATAACAGAGGATGAAGATGAATGAATTGCAGTATGTGTGAAAAATGCCATGCCATGCCATCATCGTCAGAATAATAAGCAATATTATTCTGATGATCAGTGATCAATCAATATTATTCTTATATTACGGAATCAATCCTAAAAGAAAATCTTTTTATTGGAATTTAAAATAGACTGGTAGGACAGATTTTTCAAATGATTCCAACTAAAGCGCGCTCGTAAAGTGTAATAATTTCGCGCGGGTGTGACGTAGTAGCGTCGACGGTCAGCATTAACTAAACTAACGCAACGAGAATTTACGTACGAAGTACCGACTCAAACGGGCAATTGAGATAGAAACCAGACCAAGTTACTTTTCTACACTTTAAATATTATTCATTTATTTAATTCTACCACTCACACGTGACGTCAAAATATAACAGCAATTTAGACGATTTTTTTTTTGCAAATATTGCTTATTTTTTTAATTGTTAACAAATTTGCCTAAGAAAAATATCACCTTTTCAATTAATTGAAATCACGAAATACTGAGGAGGACCTTGCTGTACAATCGCACCATCTTGATCTTATAAGTTGAAAATTTAACGGCATCAATACCTCAAATATAGAAGTAATTTAAGCAAGTATGGTCAATATCGGTACAGTAATTCTGGAGATATAAGATGATTTAGAGGTCAATACCGAACACTCATAGGTAAATACGAACAATAACATTCGTAGAATTTCCATCTGGTTTTTTTGGGTTCCTTAGGTGCTAAAAGGTCAAGATCAGGTGAAAACCGCATATGTCCAAATTAGACCGATTACAATACTTACCCTTCTAGTGCAATAGATCTGCTACAGCGCTATCTTCACGGGAAAGTAAAATAATGATAAAAACAGAATTAACATCTTTATATAAACACTGCCACACCAAATTTTTTGATAGTTAAATAAAACAATTCTTGAGATATTATACAAAATTTGATTGGTGGGGGGGGGGTACAAAGCTAAAAAAAACACTTTATGCAGGTTGTATCAAAACTGCACGGCAATCTCTCGGAAACGGATTCTATATTTAAAAATAAGAAAAAGTTTCCAATAAACATATGCCTGAAAAATTTTGTTAGCGAGTTACGTCTAGCGAAAGATTTCGCCCGGTTTTCATATATATATATATATATATATATATATATATATATATATACAGTGTGTATCAAAACTGCAAGGCAATCTCTCAGAAACGGATTCTATATCTAAAAATAAGAAAGAAGTTTCCAATAAACATATGCCTGAAAACGTTTT
>JAAAKQ030070283.1:0-15466 GCA_010016005.3 Zanna intricata | reverse complement strand
CCACCATTATAACGCTTTTGTAATGTTATCCTGTTTTACTGCAAATTCCACATTCACTTATAATAATATTCTTATATTTATTATCTGCCTCATGAAGGGATATTTGAAATTAGAGTTGCTTTTCTAATTGTCTAGAAAACAGTATTTCCTTTAGACAAAAGAGATACTTGTATTTCTAGTCAACTGAGATGAAAGTATTTTAACTCTACCAATTCAATCCGAGTTATTCATTATTATTGAATAACTTGTGTATTATGATTGCATTATTATTTATTATAATAAATAATAATTCATTATGATTGAATTTTTGTAGAAAATTAATTTTAAAATTGTCACATACTATTGAATTTAATAGAGAAATTTATTTACAATTTCTCAATAATTATTTAATTATAAATTTCGCTAACAAAAGAAGATACTTGATTTTAAGCTATTCTTCATTACCAAGAGGTTTATAAAACATAAACACACAAAATTAAAGCCTGTTCTGTTTCATTTAGAGCATCTTAAAACATAAAAAACCATGTCATTATATATTATGACATGGTTTTTTATGTTTTAAGGTAGAAAAGTAAGAAAACTTAGTTTTTTTCTTTACTCCCTTTTTTTTGTGTATACAGTTTTTGACCTCAGTGTAATTTCCACAAATATATCTATAAGATATGGACTTAAGAATATATCATTATCATAATTTACTTTCAGACTGTTTCAGTAATAATTTTGGTACTATTTTACCTTTTAGAAAAACAATAATGTTGCCAGTTTTAAAACAAGATATTCAAAAAATCACCATTGTTTAAATTTGATGAATGGTTAGAAAGAAAGAGTCAAATAAACAAAGGCAAGAATTTATTTCATGCAACAGTTAATATTTCATACCATTATTATAATAAATGTTTTGCTTGCTTATCAGTCAATCATAATATTTTAACGAAGTCAAACCAAAAAACAAAATTATTCTGTTTGAACATATATATGTATTATAAGAAAAGTAATTAATGTACATTACTATTTTAAACAAAATATATACCTATTATCTACGTTAAATAATCTTACTATTTATGGCAAAAAAAATGATAATCATAAAATGAAATAATTATAACAAAAACAAATTATTATTTATTCTTAAAAGAAGTAAAATGGTTAATATTATCAATGTTTAAATGTGTTTCAATTTTTGACAGTACAAAATATATATTATCATAGATCAGCTATTGTGTTAAAATTTCTATAGGCTACTTTGAAGTATTGAATTAATTATATGTTTCTTAAGACAAAATATTTATTGTTTCGAAGTAACTGATTGCACTGTCTAATAATGAAAATGTTTTGGACTCAAAAATAACCTTTTCTTACATATTTCCGTCTGCTGAACTCAAAAATGACCCAATTACCTCCTGTTTTGGAGATAAAAATGATATATCATTTTTTACTCGATCTACATTTTTAGTTTGGGGATAATTTTGTTTTTGGACTGTGACTGTGAGTTTCATATTGTTTGTAATTAGTGCAGAATTTCTGGTTTTCGAGTGCTTTTGAAGAGAAAAATTTTTTAAATCAAACTGCTATGAAATATGTAAATACAGTGAATAATTTTTGTTACATTTGTGATGAAACAACATTTTCGTCACAGAAACACAAGCTTACACCTCTTGTGAAGACTGCCTATTAGTATTATTTTGATATGAAAGTGGGGGACCAGGATAAGTCATGGGCTCCACATATATGTTACAACTCTTGTTCAGTTATACTATGAGAATGGCTGAAAAATAAAAAAATGATCTATCCGATTTGACAACCGTAGATCATAGGACCATAGCCTCCTGTTTGTGAGCCTACAAACCATATATATAAATATATATCTGCTATTTCTGCTTGTCTCCATCTATAAAGGCAGGATTGTCAATGAAGAGAAGAGGAACAATTCAATACCTTACTCTTCCATCTGCTATTCAACCTATTCTACATTCAGATAGTTTACCATGTTCCTCTAATTTCATAATCACCACGTTTTCAAATTTCTGTTTTATTATTGTTCACAAATTATTTCAACACAATAACTAGAAACAAGTATCATTTTTTAAAAAGACCCATTACTAAAATAATCACTGAGATAACCTGAAATTTAATGAGGATGACTGTAAAAGTTTATATTAGTAATTTTTTTTATGAAAGTTACTAAGTTTGAAAATTGTGTATTTCAATAAAAAAAATCATAAAATTCTATTTTTCCATTTACATTTTTGTATCTAATTAACCATTGTGCCTTACCATTTAAACAAACTATTACTAAAATATAATTTTGGCTTAATTTGATGAGTATTATTTATCCTTTTTAGTCCTCTTGGTTATGAAATTGTAATAGTTCAAATGGGAGTGTCTTCATTTGTTAGTTGTGCTGTAGAATCCAGATATATATTTGGGTAGAGACAACTTTAGTAAAAATGAAATGTAGAGCAGTTCATTAATTACAAATGGATGATTTTTATTTATTGTTGCTTTCTATGTAACAACTTAAGATTTTATGTAATTTTTATTACGTTTTAATTGTGCGATAGGTTTTTCGAAAAGTACATGACAAAAATTTAAACTACTTTTTTTATAACGTCAGACTTAAATAAAAATTATTCAGATTACATATCTTTTAATTTCACAAGTGATGTTGAAAATGATTTCCTCCAAATTGAATGAAGATTCTTTCATATTTCATAATATTAGCAACCTCTTCATAATTTTTACCATTAGTAAATGGTTGAAATTTCACTGAGTTCCTAAAGTATATAAGAATTGTTCTAAAATCTATGCTTTTTAAATATCTCAAAATTAAAAAAATCCAGTAGTAAAATATCTAGAGATCTTGGCTACCACAGAACAGATGATGAAAAACATTCTTGCAATTTGGCTATCATTATATTAACAGTATGACAAGTTATGTCCTGTAGTTGATAATACTTCTTTTTTTTTCTCTCTATGATTATTTCACAACAAATTTCTCCATATAAAGGCGAAAGGATCTATTTCACAGCAGCAGGAGATTGTACAATAAACAGAAATTTTATATGTATTACGGTTTTTCATGAATTGTGAAGATTTTCTGTTGCTCCATATTCAGATAATCTGATTTTCAGAAAACCATGTGGATGAAGCCAAGACTTGTTTGGTAAACAACATGATCCATTTTATCAACAAAAGGTCAAAACTGTTGATGGTACTATAAAAGTAAACTGTGAAGAACAGCAATATGGTATTCATGTTATTTTAACTTCTTTGCAATCCTGAAAGTGGTAGCTGTTGACAGCCCAATCTTTGAGAATAAATTTAAAAAGATTTTCCTGTATCAGCAAGTTAAATGCTGTTTTACACCCTGAAGACTGTGTAGTTAACAAGGATGGTTTTGGCTTCAGTTGTTTTGTTTCTTTATGCTTTCAGAGTCGCACAAAATTTGTTTATAGATATGTAGCTGACTTACTTGCTGACAGATTTGGAGAATTTAACTAAAACTCATTAACTGCAGATCAAAAAGATATGTTCATAAAATAATCTGTACAATAAACACATATCCTTGGAAGGAGACATTGCTAAGACTAAAGTAAAACTAATTGATGGCAAAGTTTTAACAGATAGTACAGCTAACCATGAGTGTATCTTTCTTCCTTCTTACAAATAGAGTAATTTAACATATAGCTATGGATCAGTTTTACAATCTCAATGGGTTGTGTTCATTTTAAATAACTTATGTTTTTATATGTATATATTTTAAAAACTTACCTATTTCAGAATTACTTATACTGTGATCTGGAAACATGGAATAACCATCTGAACCGTGACTGAGACAGTCTGGTAAAATTATAGTGTAAATAGTTTCATTATTTATCTCCTCAAATTTTTCCTGATATTTAGGTTGAACTAATACAGATTGTACTCTCTGTCCGTCTGGCATTGATAAATTATATACAACTTTGACTCCTGAAAGAAGTAAAAATTAATTGGTGGAAAGATTTAAAATTGTTATGTCACTTAATATCTTAAAATTCACTCAGTACATTCAATATGACCCTGTATCTTATTTAATCCACTAATCTAAATCACTTTTTCACAAATCCTGACAATGAGGGATTTTAAAATTTTTTTAAAAATTTTATCACATAACATCCCCCCCAAAAAGGATCACATGAATCTGTGTGACCTGTTCTTCATGAACATCAATAGTTTTTCCTAGGACATACTCTTCATGGTCATTAAATTAAGTGTTTTCAGAATAGCTTTTATTTGACTGTTTTGTAACCAATAATAACTGATTGTTGAAATAATCTAAATCTAAAAATATTTGTTGAAATAACTGATTAGATTAACCAGTCTCTGTGACTGAGTGATAGTGTCTTTGCCTTTCATCTAGAGATCCCAAGTTCAGATCCTCTGGCTTGACATTTTTCATTTGCTATAATATTCCATTTCCATATTCTCACGTACAAACTTCAAAGCTTCTGTAGTGAATTAATTCATTAAACAAAAATAAATAAAAATTGCATTAGTGCAGTAATTTTTTTATTGACAGCCCTTCTAAAACTATGTTAATAACTCATATACAAAATGAAAGACCAGATAATGATGATAAAAATAAAATTAAACACAAAATTAAGAGCAGATTTTTAAAAATGTGGACAAAGGCTAATATGTTTTGAAGTGTTCTGTGTTAACTTAGAAATTATTATGGAAATAAGGGCAATTAAAGAAACTGAATTGTTCAGAAAAACCAAGAAAGAGAAAGAAATTGTTACTAATATAAATATTTATTTTAAAATAGCCTAAATGTTTTTAAAAAGAAATAAGTACAGAAAATTAAATTATATTTTATTAATGAAACATTAAAATATAATAAAATACACTAACTAGTATTGTTTTTAGTTTTGAAAAATAAAGAGAAATCTTTAAAACATTAAAAATTGTTGAATTGACAATTCCAGTCAATGATTAGTTATGATTTTACTGAAATATAATATATTTTGTACAACTGTACTTCAGTGCTATACTAGCTATCCTTATAGTGACAGGAGATACTATTGACACATTATACCCACTTAGCCAGTAGTTCAAAGTATTTTCCAGGTTGGGAGTGCAGTTAGAAAGAATTTTTTTGCAAATATTATTTTTTAATTGTTAATAAATGTGCCTAAGAAAAATAAGATCTTAATTAGATGAAATCTTCTTAAGATAGTGTAGGTGACCTTCCTCTACAGCCTCACCCCTTTGATCTTTTAAATTAAAATTTTATGGCATCACTGCCATCAGGTTTCAACAACACATGAAGCCAATAAAGATTGATCACTTCTTTGCAACCATTGAGGCAAAGGAAGTTAAAATTGAACCTTTACACATCCAGATTAGCCATCCTGCAATTTTCACTTCCACAATTAAAGAGCGAGTTATTAAGAGTAACTTATTCATTTCATACAGATGATGAACTGAAGGATGCAGTGAAGTCATGGGTCAATCAAAGATTATTGGCATTCTTTAATGACATAATGAGAAAAATCTCTTCAGTATTGAGAGGAATGTGCAAATGGTCATTACATGAAATAAAAATTAAGTTTTTGTAGAAAATGTGCCAAATTAGTTTCGTTCAAAGTTATGAGCAACTGTACATTACATTTCAGCCATCTCTATTAATTAATTCCAGTCAGTGTCAGATACATGTTGAGTTAGAATCTTCCTAAATTGCAAGATTTTTTCAAACAGGATAACTTATTACTTTTTGTATTAGTTTCACTAAGAAAATTGAATATATCACGTTTTATAAAATCTGTTTTTGATACTGGTCATAAACTAGTTTAAAAAAAACTACATAAAATATTGACATAGCACACATACACAACATGGGACATGCTTGTATGTAATATACAACTTCAGTAGGTACATATATTAAATTGAGCAGACACAGTTCAAATCCAGCAAATTTTTGCCATATTCTAAATATGTTCACCTCTTAAAATAACATCAGCAATATCTAGATAAAAATAGCAACACCAGTTTTACTAAAGATGCTCTTATGGAAACTGAAGAAAGTTATTAAAAATATCTGTATGTATAAAATTCGGTTTGGTTTATTTGAAAATGTATAATATTAAATAGTTTTTGTAACAGTAATTATTTTATCAATCAGGTTGATAAACTAAAAGCTCCTTTTCTGTTAAATTTAATTCACATCATAATCGATCATAATTGAATAACAAAATGTGTGGCTCAATCAAATATCAAAAATTTAATAAAATTAGATTTTGACAATTACAATTTTTTTTTAATTCCCACAAATTCTGATATATTATCATTAGTAATTTGATTTAAGCGAATGTTTATTTTCATTAATTCAAAGAGCCTTTGATTTCAATTACAAAAATTAACTGATAATTTAATTCTTCATTGATCTATTTTATAGTAGATTATCTTCCTACATGTTACTGCTGTAGATTTCCACCTTTTTCTATAACATCAGGATTTTTTAATGGAATTAGTCACTGAAAATGACCATTCATCTAGCTGCCCATAAATAATGGTTATAATTATTGGCATCATTTTTATGTAGAACAACACTGTGTCTATGAGGCATTTAAACTAATTTCCTCTTTGTTCAATTATCCTGCCTTCAATCATAATTGTAACAGTACACCATTATTTATACACAGTTGTGTAAAAAGTTTAATTAACCATTTATAAGATCAGAGTCAGGTTTTGTTAGTTCAGTGGTAGGGAACTCTGTGATGAAGTTTTGATTTGGGTAGGTGAAAGCATTGGTCTAGTGGTTAATGTGACTTTGCAAATCAGCTGATTTTGAAGTCAAGAGTTCTAAGGTTCAAATCCTACTAAAGGCACTTAGTTACTTTTATACAGATTTGAGTACTAGATTGTGGATACTAATGTTCTTTGGTGGATGGGTTTCAATTAACCACACTTCTCAGGAATGGTCTACTTGAGATTGTACAAGACTACTCTTCATTCACATTCATATATATCATCCTCTGAAGTAATACCTTATGGTAGTTCCAGAAGCTAAACAGAAAAAGAGAGAGAGGTGAAAGCATTGACCTTGCTCCTGAAAGCAGACCAGACTGCAGGTTTAGGTTTATTAAATTTAAGTCAATAGGGAATCTACTTAGAAGGTTTTGACTTATAAATCACCAATAAAATAATATTTTTTTAAATTTATATATTTTTTGTTTTTGATCTATTATATGTATCGATACTTATAATTATTGGCCTAAATTTGAGCAATTCTTAAGATAGTATTTACTAGTGTTATGATGGTATGAGACTATTTTCAGTATTCTTATAAAATATTATTTTTTTATAGTTTTACCCCATACTTTGTAGTTTTACTCAATACCCCATACTTTGGGTATTTGGTCCCATTTTGTACATCTTCATATGTACAAGTACAGCTTTAATTAGAAATTTTAAAAGTTGTTTCCTCTTAAATATAAAATAGTATGGTACATAACAATTTAAAAAAATGTTGCCCTGATTTTATGTAATAATAAATTTACACAGCATTATTGGCCACCTACAATATAGATTGATATTTAACCAAGTAAATATCATGGGAAATCAGTTCAAAATAATAAAAGAAGATGCTTTTCATAACTGTATTTTAAGTGTTTTGAAATAATTATAAAGCTCTTCAAGAATTATCATAAAGTGATATAAATTAAGCCAACTAGTATCTGCTAGATTTTGATTCTAATAGCTAATGTGTATTTTATAATCTACTCAGTGGTTTTCAAAAGGCAGGCTGTATGTAGAAATGCCAAGAAGTCAACTGGCATCGAGCCCCAGTCAGATTAGTAGTAATCAATTTCATTTTCACTTTGCAATGAGTGGTGTGTGGGAAGGTTAAGGCATTTACCACACTTTGGGAGCAGACCAGACTAGAATCAGTTTTTGTTAATTCAGTGGTAAGGAACTCCGTGAGGAGCTGAGATTTGGGAGGGTGAAAGCATTGAGCTTGCTTCTGAAAGTAGAACAGATTGAAAGTTTAGCTCTATTTAGTTAAAGCCAATGGGGAATGGGGTGTATGGACATTTGAGAAAAGAAGTTTCCAATCAGTTTAGAGCTGAGATTTGAAATTAAATAATTCTAATTATTGAACATTGGGGACAGTTGTAGACCAAAATTGACACTGCTGCAATTACTTACATTGTATGAGATTGAAACCGTCTGGTATTTTGTGTAAATTAAGACTCAGTAATGAATAAAGTTTCATTACAGCAGTTTAGTTGGTATGTAGGTCCATCAGGCTGGTCTAGTGGTTAACGTGACATCGCAAATCAGCTGATTTCGAAGTCAAGAGTTCTAAGGTTCAAATCCTAGTAAAGGTAGTTTTACTTAATTAACCATACTTCTCGGGAGTGGTCTACCTGAGATTGTATGAGACTATTCTTCATTCACATTCATACATATCCTCATCCATCCTCTGAAGTAATACTTTACGGTATTTCCAGAGGCTAAACCTTTTGTGTTAGCTAAAGATCAATTTACTGCAAGTAACTCAATAATAAATGAAGAAAACTATAAGGTTACATAAAAGCAAAAATGAAGTTAAAAACTGACCTTTGGAATTCTTTTTTGTCATGGAAGGTACATATCAGGAATTTACACGATTAATTATCTTGAGTAATCTGTGTTAAGAAGATAGAGAGTTTGTTTGAGCTGACTATCTAGTCTATTTTTGTATTATCTCATCTACTGTTTACTATCAGAACATAAAGACAGTGGTACCAGAAAAAGCAGTTCAAGCAGTGCGCCTTGTGTCAACAAAGAATTGTTGACAAAAAGTATTACTTTTTGTTATAGATTAATTATTATGGTTTTGTATTTTTATTATTAAATTGATTATCTTTGGCTTTATTAATTTTTTTCAATGATTAAAATATTATTTTTCAAGGTTTAACTGTTTATCATTTACCGAACAAAGGCTTTAGTATCAGTAATACAATCTCTAGAAACTGCAACCTGAAAGAATGTTGGATTGCTCAAAAGTTTTGTGAAGGCATAATGTAATTTGAGAGAAGCAGTTTTTGTTGATACCTGAAAATTGTAGAAATTCTCCACGTCTGTATTTTGTACCCACATGATGCACTGAGTGTTCAAGCACTTCCTTGAAGTATTTACCTTGTAGTTCAGTTTGATAGACTCTGTCTCTAAATGGTAATACTCTCATTAAATCACCTGTGTTTATTATTCCTGAAAGCAAAATTAATTAATGTTTAGCATGAAAGAAATTAGATAGTTATAAATAAAATATAGACTTTAAGAAATTAATTTTATGTTTTAGTTTAAAAAGAAAAGACAAGACCAATTTTCTATGTAAACCCATTAGTTTTGAAGAAAATCTAAAATATGCTGCTAAAAAAAAAGTAAAATTTACAAAAAATTAACAAAGAATTCTACATCATATAATAAATTTTTATTATTTAGAGATGATTAAAAAATAAAATTTAATGTTAAGCATTAGATTAGAATACTATACTGCAGTATTGTCTGAGCAACTGGACAGGCCTTTTGGTTACAATCCTTTTATTCTCTACCCTCAGTAAAAAAGCATTGAAGTAGAAAAAAAAATGTTTAAGATCCCATCTTGCCAAACTTACCATTCTTGGGTGATGTCCAGTAGAATACCTGATTAAGTTAAACTTCTGCTACAGTCTTGTCAACATCAGATCTGACAACAATTTTTGAATTCTACTGAATGTAATGCAGGGGTCTCCAACTGCCAATTCCTTTACTGTAATGGCAATTACTATTTTAAACAATATCAGATTCTGAGCCCGATGAATTGTTATAACAAAGCCTTAATAGAGGAAATACTTTTCTTGTACACTTAATTTTATTGTCTCTGCATGAATGTGAATCAGGCACTACTGGTAAAAAAAGTTAATAAACATATGTTCCAGCAAAGTTGTTGAATTCTACTAAAACTTAAAATAAAGTTCAAAAGGATGCACATGAGATACATAAATAATGGCCATTGAGAACAAAGACCCATTGACCAATCCATCCATAAACTGTACTTTACTGGACCTTAATAATAATCATCAATTAACAGACAAATACAGCTCCAACTGAGATCTACAGCAGTATCATCTGAAGGTGAGTTTACAATGTTTGAGCTATTGCACAGGCCTAGCAGTATTACATGAATACCTTTCATCTCTTTCCCGTACCTTAACATTTGTAAGAAGATTCACTGGATTTTGAATTCTTTTTCACAATGACACAAACTTGCTTTCCTTGAATAAGAAATATTGATACATCAATTGGGAACTTAATCCATTTAGCTGGTCGAGAATTTGTAGAAAAGACTCATGCTGTACTTGTATATGGCAATTCAGTAAAAGTAAGTTGAAAGATTGCAGAAAGGTTTCAGAGATCAACCTGCCTTGAGAAGACCTAAAATTAAAATACTGATTAGGCTTGCTGAGAATATTTGGTGTGAAATCGCTAAACAAATACATATTTAGACCACTGAATGGCTAATTGACTGAAAGAAAAATTTCACAGCCCTTCTCTATCTGAAACAGCATTTTTGCACTGATCAAAGGCATTTCATCTAAAATCTGATTTACTTGACTTGACCTAACTGAATTTGAAATCTTTAAGGGCTTTCATCCCATACTGGCTCAAACTGATTATCTTAAAAGATAATTGATAATTATCATTTCTTTATTTTAAAAGAAAAACGGTGGTCTTAAAATGAATGGATAATTTTCCCTTCAATATTTATTGCAACCACTCAAATTGATGAGACTACAACCTCAGTCTAATAAAGTTTTTCACACTAACTCACAAAAGACTGTACTTTTTCCTGAACCTGCTTTAAGCCGAATGATTCTTTAGATTGAGTTGTTTGTACTTTGTTGAATTATATTTATCTCCTCATCAATTATGACTCTTATATGTGTAACATTATTGCTACTGCTCATAGCGTGTGTTGCTGCTACCAATGTGAACTTCATAATTTCCCATATTTTGTAGTTTTTTACTTTTTCTAATTTTCTCTAAAATCTCAAATGATTATCCTTTTAACATTTTTATTAACTTATTTCAATTTTAAGAATTTTGAGAATGTTTATGGAAAATATCTCCAGAATTTTTCTATAATTAATATGTATTTCTCTTGTGCTGCAAAGTTGAATTTTTCAAATCTGATTAGTTAGTAAAAATTTAATTTTAAAAACTTTTCTAAAATGGCAAAGCTGTTCAGAGACAGATTTTCAAACATTTTACATTAAAATTACTCATTATTGACTAACTACCTTTTACTACTGTAGCACTTACATTGTTCTAAACAAATCCTCTTTAATGTAATTAACTAGTTGAACTGTTTTTTGTAGTTCAATATGGCAAAATAATGCTTGTACTTTAATAAATAATTTACAATTCACTTTCTACGTTACTAGAAATATACTTCCAGAAATTTTTTTCTGAAATTTAATCCATTCCATTCTAATTGGTGCAGAAATTGGTGTTTGAAATAGAGTTTATTTTAAAGTTGTTAAGAAAGCTGTTTACTATATTTGATTTCTATATATTTGTTAATTTGGTATGCCATGATTTTCTTCTTTGTTATATAGCTCCTACCCTAGTGACTTATACTGAATATTGGTTGAGGCAAAATTTTGCTTATGAATTTAAAAATTGTTCATTTCAAAACTATTTCAAAAACTAATTGAACTTAAACAATGTATAATTTACAAAATAAATTTGACAAAAACATGTTAAATAACCAAACATAACCTTTTTTTTTAACCTCCAGAATCACCGTTAAGGTATGAGATACCTTCAGGATGAGATGATTGAATTGTAGCATGTGTGAAAAATTTCATGCTTGACTGGGACTCAAACCCGGGACCCCCGGATGAAAGGCCGAGACGCTACCACTCGCGCCACGGAGGCCGGTGACCAAACATGATTTTTTTTTTCTGACAAGTTGCGAAGGAATGTATTTATGCACACCACCATGGGGTCTGTCGGACTCAGAACCGGGGACACTAATTGTGCCAAGTTAGCCCACCTAGCAAACTAAACAGCCTTGCTAAGCGGCTGAGCAGTGTAACTTGCCCCCAACCAATTAAACCCTCCTTACCGTTCTCCTCCTCCCTGGGACTGGACCCACAATTAAGCATTAAAAAGCCTCGGGAAGGTGCTTTTGGAATCAGAGGATCCAGAGTCCTGGTACATCATCATCACCACCCATCCAAGCAAGCTTGGACAAGTGACGACTCAGTAGAGCACTATCCGTCACCCCATCTCCCTCCAGTCTGATTCTTCACCACATGATTGTGGACTTTGTCTATGCTCCATCTTCTTCGCTCTTCAATTCTACAACAGTCAAGGCTGTCCTTCCCCCCAACTCCTCCGTGTATATGTACGTGTGTTGCTGTCGATGGTTCAAGGGTCCGGGGTCCACTTTCCGGTCCTGAACAGGATTAAAATGCAGCACTACCTCTTAGAACCCTCTTAACCTATCCACTTCATACTTCTTTCTGAGCACCGATGTCACGTATTTATCAACCAAACATAACCTAAATTAAATAATCCTAACTATGCATGTTAAGAGAAATACCATTTTCATTACCACAAAGTACTGAATTATAATTCTAAAATTGAATCTATTGGTGTGCCAGTATTAAGAGAGAAATACTACACTGAATGGTATGGTTTAATCCAACCTCCAAAGGTTTTTGCCTCGCTAAAATGGCAAAATATGATTTTAAAAAATAAAATAATGACAAATGTGTTTATTTTTTTGGATATCTAAAACATGTTGTGTCTGATTATTAACACAAGCTTTCCAAATCTGGATTGCAGAATGTTTTTTACCTTTCATAATTGACTCCTTCTATGTATTTTTTAGTGCTGAATCTGAAAATAACCTTCATTTTTTTCCATCATGTCAGGATTTTTCACAAATTACAAATTTAAACATTTGAAAAATTGCAAATACATGACACTATAAAATAGATATAAAATGCTTCTTTTTCTGTAAGAAATTAAAATAATATATTCACTTATTTGGTTTATACTACACATTCTTATAGCTAAACAGTTGAGTGATCAGAAGAGATAGGCAGAGAGGGGATTTGGCTGATGATGACAAGATAGTGGAAGTATTGGTGCTCCATTGCTCAGTAAATGCATGGAGTCAACAGTTTGGCTGACAGGTTGTGACAGGAATTAATAATATGTAATATGTTTATCAGCAGGTATCCTCACAAATCATGCACCATGCAATCAGTACTGTTTCAATCATCAGCATGCTTAAATCAAGTTTTTTTCTATCCTCAGTGATCAAACATGTTTTTGTTGGTGGAAAATATATTTTTAGGTCATAAAGCAAACTTTCTGTTTTCAGAATGGCTTCAAGAGGCTGCAAAAATTCTACAGATTCTTTTTTTACATTTGTGGTGAGTTAATGGTGGAAAGGCAAAAAAGAAATATAACAAACCACAGGTGTACCTCATGTATTTCGAAGTGAAAATAGGAGATCAAGACAAAACTTGGGCACCCCACCAAATGTTTGCTACATATGTATTGAAAGACTTACCCTTTGACATGTGGTCAAAGGGTGAACAAGAAGCTTTCAGATTGGAGTTTCAGTGGTGTAGTGAAAGCCACGAAATCACACCAGAGCTTGTACTTTTTTTTAGACTGGCATTCAGTTTCAATTTGAAGAATAAAAAAAGAATCATCTATCCAAATATGTCATCCACTTTATGCCTGGCTCCTCATGGTCCAGACGTACCAGTGCAATTCCCCCAGAAAATTTACCTGTAATAGAAGGTTCCACAAGTGATATAAATGAAGATAACATTGAGGAGTACTAACCCTAAGATAGCTGTGCATTAGAGTTTTATTCACAGTGTGAACTAAATGATTTGGTTTGAGGTTAACATCTGATCAAAGAGAATTCAGAATTGCTTGGTTCAATGCTAATAGGGAACAATCTGCTAGCAACTGGAACCTCATTTTCCTAGTTCAGGTAGAGAAAATGATTTTCTTCCATATTTTTCAAAAGAAGGATAATTAGTCTTAAGCATTGATGTATGTGGACTTTTGACTCAATTTAACATTCTGTTCAAAAGTACCAATTGGAGACTATTCATAGATTCATCCAAAAGAAGCTTCAAAATTGTCCATCACAATGGGAATACATATCCGTCAATACTCGTCAGACATTCTATCCATTTAAAAAAAGTTTATAATAATTTGGGATTCATTCTCGATAAAATTAAATACAACAATCATAAGAGGATTGTGTGCGGCAATCTCAAAATAATATCGATGTTCCTGGAGTAGCAAGAAGGATACACAAAGTTTCCTTGCTTTTTGTGAATGGGATAGCAGAGAGAGAAAATCATTGGATAAGAAAAAATTGGCTCAAAAGTTTCATTAGAACCTGGAACCAAATATGTTCTCTGAAAAGCTCTCACAGACCTGAATAAAGTTCTCCTTCCATCTCTGCATATCAAGTTAAGCTTGATGAAGCCAATTTGTTAAATTGTTATGAGTAATGTTTTAAATACATCTGTGATAAATTTCCAGTCTTATCAACTGTCAAACTAAAAAGAAAGTGTCTTTACTGCTCCTACCATTAAAAAACTTCTCAAAGATAGTAATTTTGATAAACAAATGTTAGTTGCAGAAAAAGAAGACTGGCGAGTTTTTAAAAATATAATCAAGTTTCTGGGCAATAAGAAGGATCTGAACTTCAAATAAATTGATTGAGAACATGCTGCAGAGGTATAAAACTTTGGGATATTTCATGAGCTTGATGGTTCACTTCCTAAATTCACATGTGAACTATTTTCCTGAAAATCTGAGTGCAATTAGCGATGAGATGGGTGAAAAATTTCATCAGGGTATAAAAAAAAACGAAAGGAGGTACCAAGGAAACTGGACTACTATGATGATGGCAGACTATTTCTGGATCTTACACCGAGATGAACCCTACAGAGAACATAGAAGGAAACGTGTGAAGCAGAGTATAAGCCATGCAAATAAACTTCAACACATGGAATGAAATTGTAAGTATTTTACATACTTTATCATTAAGGGTCAATGAAGAGGGGAAGTGGTTTCCAAAGGCATGACATACCTCATAAAAATTAATTAATTTAAAAATGTGCAATAATAGAGATTAGGATTATTTTTTTGGCATTTTTCATTAGAATTTAAGGGGTCAATGACCCACCTCTGCAGACCTCTCAATTGTTTAGCTATAAGAATGCATAGTACAAGGGTCGTCCACAAAGTAACCTCCGTTTTGAAATAAAAATTAAACCAGTTGAGATACAAAAATTCTATTATTAAAACTACGACTTTTCTCTACTTTTTGACACAATCGCCAAACAAATTCAAGCACTTGTGATATCGTTTAACAGTTTTTGAAATGCCTTCTGCATAAAAATCTGCC
>JAAAKQ030070272.1:0-15466 GCA_010016005.3 Zanna intricata | reverse complement strand
GTTTATTGGAAACTTTTTTCTTATTTTTAGATATAGAATCCGTTTCCGAGAGATTGCTGTACAGTTTTGATACACCCGGTATATATAACCCCATATATATATATATTTATATTCAACATACACACTCTGCCATTAATTTATAGAATGTATGAATATATGTAACATTATTGTTAATACTAATGTAGGGTACAGTATATTTGAGTTCAGTGCTTGCTTTTTAATATAAGCTTTCAATTCTGTGTTGACAATTAAAATTTATAACACACTGGTTGTATACACTGGAGTTTACATTCATATTTGCATGCTCAATATTAGTAATTACAGTATCAAATTTATGAAAGCTTTTACAAAAAAAAATATTGTTTTTTAATTAATTTATATATATCACAAATCCTGCTGTGTGGTAGTGTTTCTATTTTGAAGTTTTATTTTTTATTTGATGATTAATTAAATGTACAATAAAAAAATTGTCTACTTTATAATCATGTAAATAATTGGTACTATTTCGTAAAAGTTTAATGAAGTATTGGTTGTAGAACTTATCATCATTATTACTATTATTTTTTTTTTTATATGTACGCATTTGATATTCTTTCCTTAAGGTCACATTGGCACACTTTTAAAAAAAATACTTTTTTTCCAGAGATATATCTACACATTTGTGATCATTGGAACATACAGTTTACACTACAGAGACTATGTACAAAAACTGATGTAAGGATGTACCTTCTGTATTTATAAAATAAAAATATTTAAGGCACATTGTAACATATGCTGTTTCAAAGATAAAATGGTGAGCAACGTTCAGTTTCCCTTTTGTATTTTTTCCTAATTTTCAAATTTATTAGCATTGTTTAAAGAATGTAATGAAAATTGTTCTATTACAGAAAATTTCTCATTTCTTTTCGCATTAGTTGTATCTTAAATATACATCTTTAGTCTTATCTTAAATATTTTTATTTTATGAATACAAAAGTTACATCTGTACATCAGTTTTTGTCCATAGTCTCTGTGCTGTACAGTGTGTGTTCCATTGATCGCAAATGTATGGATATATCTCTGGAAAAAAAAAATTTTTTTTAAAGTGTAGCTACCCATATACTGCTTTTTTTTTTTCATCGGAGCTGAAAGATTTTCTTCTTATTATCTCTTTAATTAAAATTCACTGGGAGTTTTGGTAAATATAGTATATGTAGATACTGGTTTTCTTTGATGGTGGGTTTCATTTAACTGCAATTCTTGGGAGTAGTCGACTTGAGATTGTACAACACTACACTTCATTCACATTCGTAGATATCATCCTCTGAATTAATACCTTACGGTAGTTCCAGAGGCTAAACAGAAAAAGAGAAAAGAAAATATAGTATATGTGGAGAACCTTTAAAAGACATCTTGGATGTTGCAGTAATCAAATAGACTATAAGGAGTCAGGTGTTGTAATAAATTGTTATTTGCATATCAGTTGAATTATAGTGCTGGATGCAGGTGATTTCTTGAGATCTCAATACGTTGCACTAGTAGAATGTGTCTCTTGAGTACTTTGTGTTCCAGAATTATCGCTTGTCCGTCCTTAAAGAGAGTTGGTATGATTTTTTCCACCTATAGTGAATTTTTAGGTGCACTAAGGGGGTATGATTTCATTTCTTTCTTGGTCTCTTTATTTCCAGTTTGTGATAGCAGAAGTAGATTTTTAACTCCAATGGTAATTCTTCATCCTGTGCTTCGAAGTGCTGCAAATGTTGCTTGCCAGCATCACCTTGTTCATTCTTTATAATTTATGTTTTATTTAACAAAATTGTAACTTACAATATAAATTTTAACTTAAAAAATAAATTAATAATTAATGTAGTTACTAGTTTATCTTTTGCTTTTTTATCTTGTACTAGTAAAAGTTTTTATTTGTGTGTTTCATTTATTATTGTCTTTATGTAATCACATTTGTAATTTTTTGTCCTTATTTTTTTATAATTATATTTTTAAATATAATTAAAATATTATGAAAGTATTCAAATTTTAATGTTATTCTTGTTTACTAAATTCTTATTTATTATTGGTTTTAGAGTAACATTTAAATTATCTCTGTATCTGGTAAATATTTTGTAAGTTTTAGATGCTTTAAAGTTATTTTTGTTAATATATTCTGTTGCATTGCTTTTTTTCATTTAAAATCAGACATATTCTGAAGAAGAACAAATTAAAACCGATGTTTCGTTATTGGCACCAACATTTTCACAACGGTCTACTAATAACCTCAGTTATAATAAAATGTCTAGTATAAAGGAAGGGCATAAAATAGCAGTTAATAATAATGGTATAATCAGATATTTTGATAAGTTTAATTCTGATTCTGCAATTAAAGCAAATATTACTGATAAGTCTAATTCATCTTTTAATTATTTTTCATTGACATCAACAAATTTGAGACGTCCTAAGATATTACCAAATGATATTCTTGAAAATTTATTGTCAAATAGCAATAAAGTTAATGAGATTACTGAAGAAAGATCACAGGTTTGTGTATGTAATTTTATTATTATTTTATGTAGATTTTGAGGGTTGTAGGGAAAGTTCTTTGCCTAATAAAGAAAACACAACTTTTTTCAGATTTTTTTTTTATGTGGTCACCTTGAAGTTTAATACATTTAGACATCTGCGAGTTGTTTCTTCAGGTTTGGAAAGAGAATGTAAATGCTGAGAGGGAATTCAGTGAATGCGGTGTATGTGGATGTACTTCAAAGCGTAGGTCAAGGAGTTTTGCATCAAAATCTTGAGAAGTGTTTATATGTATCATGATCATTGTGAAATAGCACTTACCTTTCGGCTGGGTAAACCCGAATAATACGATTAAATCAGTCCAGTAATGAAATGTAGTACACCTCAGTGATGGTTCTGCCATTTTCCAGGTAATATACGAGTATCTCACCGCAACTACCCAAAAAAAAAAATACCATACTCATGACCTATCCTGGAAATGAAACCATTTTCACTTTGATACATTTTCACCTCCTCCTGCCTTTGGCCTCATGTCTGTTACAATCATGTTTCATCTTCCATTATAAAACATTGAAAAACTCAACAAAATCATATTTAAATTAGTCTAAACACCTTTGAGAAGTGTTGAAATGTGTTTCTGTTCCTCCGAGCAGAATACCCTTTCGTACCAAAAATTTCATGTTAAATATAGTCACCACAGTCTTTCAAGATGTTTGCAATGTTGGCAAGCTCACGTACCTTCAGTCAATGATAATTTTTTCTTGCTGATTTCACCACCTTAGCTCAAAGCTTGTCCGTTGGATATGGAAATTAAATTTTATAGTGTATAAAAATGTGGCATGCCTGACCGGGGTTTGAACCCAAGGCTTGCTGGATGAAAGACTGGAGTATTATCACTCCGCCGACATCTATGGTGATATAATACAGTATTATTGATTTTTGTTGAATTTCATTAGTAGTAGTGATTTTTGGGTGTTCTGAGCATTGATCATCTTGAATGGTAGTAACACATTTATATTCAACTGCCCAATTTTTTTTACTGTTGAAATCAAAGGAGAAGAATATTTTAAAGTGGAATCTAACTCTTTTTGTATATTGGAGTTAATTTTTCTAACACAGAGTATTTTATAACTGCTCAAACATTTAATTTTATATATTTTTTAATGTCAAAGGTTGTTTGTTTTTCTCGATCACCAAAACAAGCAACTTACTGCACTTCTCTGAAATTTCACAACACATCATTTAAAAAATCATACTTGATAAATACAGATTCATTTGATCATTTGTGTGCCATCTCTGTAACAGGTCAAGAACCTTCCAAATTACCCTGATATATATACATCTGGATCTCATTTAAGATACTATTAGTTGTGTTAGTGTGTACACTGAGCATCATGCTTTTCTTTTATCTACTTCCTGACTGTTTTTATGTTTTATATCTTTATTTTCTATTGTAACTAAAGGCCTACACTCAAATACAACTACCCTACTCCTTTTTTTTTTAATATTGTAAATTAATCTTCTTACATGTGAATAAATTGCCAAGCTTGATTGTAACTGAACTCAGAATGTTTTGGATGAAAGTTGAAGACTGTTGTCGCTTCATCAAGTTCAGCAGTGTTAAGCATAACACCACTGTTTACTTTTGTTTTATTACCATCTAAGTTCCATACCAATTGTTTGCTTGTTTAATAAGATATTACAAATTTCTTCTTTCTTTCATTACTTTAAGATTTATATGTAATTTTTCTGATCATTAATTCATCTGAGATATTTTTAACCAGCTTTACAAACCTTTACAGATTTCTTGTGGAAGACAGTATCTCTTTCACTCTATGAAATTGTATCTAATCTCTAATGGGGTCTGTATAAAAGGTTTATAGTTCAGTTGGTTAGTTCAATACATAATTTGATTCTAAAGATGGGTAGGAATAGGTAGGAAACAAGAATCAGTTTTCAGATGGTTTTTTAGTTCTTAGAAGAATAATTACTTTCAACTTATATTTAAATTGGTTACTGCTAAATTTTTGTTCAATAATCTCTGTGCTCTTATCCTAGGAAATAATAGTCCATTCTTAGAAGAGTTTGGGGTTGCCTGATCAGTCATAATCATCATCATCATTATCTGGTATTCTGCCTGGTGTCAGATCCCTTATGCAACTAGTTTATCCATCCATTTCTACACAAAGCATTTTTCTTCCTCACTTCCTTTCTCCCTTTACTGATCCTTCAAAAGCAGTTTTCTAGATTCCACCTCCTCTAACCAAATTTCCTAAGTAGTCTCCTTTTCTTTTGTGTACTTCCTGCAAAAGTGCTTTTTCTTCTTTAATCCTATTTGTTACTTCCTCATTCCTCATTTTTTCCATCCGTCTTATTCCCTTTATTCTTCTCCATAACTGCATCTTAAAAGCCTCGATCCAGTTCCTCTCCCTCTGCCTTATCGTTTATGCTTTACTTCCGTAAAAGGTTCTCCACATATAGCATTTGGCTAACCTCCTCCTTAATTCTAATTCCAGACTTTTACTACATAGTAATTTCCTAGTCTTTCTGAAGAAGGCTTCCTTTGTCAAAGGAAAAGATATCTATAATTTTTTACTTTTTTTATTCCTTCACTTACCTTTACCGCTAAATACTTTTTATTTTTTACTTTCATTACTTTAGTTTTCCTATATTTATTTTCATCACATTCTCTTTCAATCCTTCATTCAAAATTGTTAACAATCTTTGAAGTACATGTGTGCCATCTAGCATGGTTCCCACTAGTAGGAAAAGTCAGGAAATATAAACTTAAGAAAAGTCAGGTAAAGATGCAAAAAATGTCAGAAAATTGCATTAATAGAGGTGGTTTTTCCATTAACAAATCTCTTCTTGTAGAGTATTTGCATGAAGAGACAATTCATCTACAAAAAGTTTTTTTGTAATTGTAAATCTTGGAGGCAGGAGGGTATATTCATTACAACAAAAAAAATGGTCACTGCAGAGAGAAGCTCTAGAAGACAATATGAAGAATCTCTTGTAGAAAAACGAAAACATTCTCTCAAGAACAAAATAGGACTCTGAAAAGAAATATGCAAGTAAAAATTAAAAAACTAGAAGAAGAAAGGAAATGTTAAGAACTACAATCATGGCTGAAGGATACATAATTAAAATTAAACTTTTAAAAAATGCCAAACCTAAAGATATTGAAGAAAGTTTGTCCTGTGCTTTTATTTTTATATATTAATACGTATATAACGAGATCTCTTATTATTTTTAATTTTTTGGTATATCTTAGATTAATAATGACAAAATGTTTTTCAGTGTTTGTTTTCTGTTTTAATTTTCTTGTCTTTATTACTTTTGGTCACAATGATTTTAGTTTTCCTGTAAGTTGTGTTCATATGTATATTCTTTGTTAAATTGAAATATGTGTTTTTTTAGCATTTTTATATTAACAAAGTTTTTAAAAACAATATATATATTGTTTTATATAGTTTTTGTGTAAAAATTTTTAAGCAATCTTAGGTGTGAGTCAATTACTTACAAAAATTGCTTTAGTAAGTTTACTTTTATTGCTAATCTGTGTTACTTTTAAAATAGTGTTCATATTTATTTAAGAAACTTATTAATTATTGTATTTTTAAAAAAATATATATTGCAGTTTAAACTTACTGAAACAATTTATCACAAAAAATAGCAAAATTTTAAATGTAAATTTTAATAAAAAGTAAACTTTAAGAATGAATGTAATAATAATAAATGCATGAGTTGGGCAGCTATGAGTTGGTGGAAGCTGAAAAAAGAAAAGAAATACATATATATTTTGCAGAATTAATGGCAGTAGCATAACATTATTAGAATCAGAAAATTTTTACTAAAGTGGTCAGTGTAAGTCAGGAAAAAGGAATCTTAAAATTCAGTGAGAACCCTGTCTAGAATTACCTTATCATCAGCAAACCTTATTTATTATATTTTTCACCCTTTAATACTTATTCTTTCTTTAATTTATTTTTTATCATATCTTCAATGTAAATTTTTAAGTTTAGTGAGTGGCAGCATCCTTGCTTAACACCTCAACTTAGATCTGGCCAGTCAATCATATTCTAGTGTAATTTCATTTCTGCTGTTTGTGTCATGTATAATTCTTTAATTAATCTTTCTTTCCAATGCTTTCTTCCTTCTCACTTCTCATTAGTACAGTAATCTCTTTTAGGCTTGTTAGAAAAACACGCTAATTATGAAAATTGTATAATTTTTTTAATATGTGAAATGCCACGACTGACCAGGATTCGAACCCAGATGAACCAATATGGATAAAATTTGGCACAATGGTTTCTGTGCACGGGTCATTGATCCCATTTAATCTTGTCAAGGGGGCAAAGATAAGTAAACTTTATGGATCCTGTGTGTTACGATTTTTTACAGAGGGTAGGTAAATTTTTTTCATAATTTATTGTCTCTCCTAGGTAGTTTGAAGATGCTAATGTTTGGTCTTATTCAAATCCCCTCCCCCATTAAAAGGTGGGGGCAAAAAACCACATTTTTGTTATTCTGAATTTAAACTCAGATTTTTGTATTAATTACGAATGATTTTTTTACATTAGTATGTCATATTTTATTCAAGAAATTTCATTCAGGAATGGTGAATAATAAGCCTTTTTTTTTTTCATTAGATATCATTTTGCTTGATATCTTAAGATCAAATTAACCAATTTTTATGAAGTTATTTCTGAATGCGGGTCATTGATGCCATTTGATTTTGATTACAATCGGTCATGGAGGTCAGGAGATACAGTCAACATGAGTTCGATAGATTTGCAAACTGTTTTTTTTAAAAAAAACTAACATTTAAAAAATTCTTTGTATTACTGTAATAATACTTTATTATTTTCATATCCAGTGTTGTACAAATTACGAAGGAATACATTAGTCATATAAAGTGAGATATTACTCAATTTATTTTAGGAATGATTGACCTTTATTTATTTATTTATCTATCAAATTATTTTTAAAAATCAACCGGCCTCTGTGGCTGAGTGGTAGTGTCTTGGCCTTTCATCAAGAGGCCCCGGGTATGAATCCCGGTCAGACGTGGCATTTTTCACACATGCTACAATTCATTCATCTCATCCCTCTGAAAATATACTTTATTGTGGTTTCAGTGGTTAAACAAAAAAAAAAAAAAGTCAGATTATTTGTAGATGTTGTCCCATTAACATGTATAGTTCTAGTGCATGGTGATTGTTTTTATAATTTATCTGTTTTATTCACATTTTTGCAACGTTATTCATTTGCTTATGTTTTATAGAAGAGAAATCTGCTACAAAGTGGAGACAGCATGAATAATGCTTTGGGTTTCCCCATAGAACGGGGTACATTAATTTGTTGCTTTCTGTCATGGACTTTTTCATGGCCGTAATGCATGTAAATTATCCGAGAAACAAAAGGCAATTAAAATAAATGATATTTACTATATGGCTAGTTCCTGTTATGATCAAAATGAATATGCTGCTTGAGGGTTAAAATATTTTTTATGTAACAGCGTGCTTGGTATCCCTTTGTATATTTGTTTCTGTGAGGAAAACTACAAGAAATTACTTGATTATTCACTCTACAAGCATATAATCACTTGTTATTGATATGTATCAGGTCATCTGCAATCATTACAGTTACAGGACTTAATGCAAAAAAATTATGCGGCAGAATTACAAACAACAACAAATTACACATCCAGTAACAAACAAATTTTGAAATATGGCACAAATGTATCAATGTTGTGCTAATTTTTAAGTTAGCATAACATGTTGTTCTGCTAACTTATGTTATGTATCAGTGTTCTGCTTGTCTTCTTTAGAAATAAATTCTTCACCATCTCTATATTGTTTTATTTTCTGTCTGCAAGTCTTTGTTTCTTGAATGTTTATTGTTTCTTAATATTAATAAGCTGTATATTTTTATTTTTTGTTTAAAAATTATTTTTATTTTATATCTTATAAAAGTGCTAAATGTTTTTGCCTGTATATATATATATATATATGCTTTAAATTACATTTGTTATTCCTGTGAGTGTGTGTGTTTTTATTTTTAATTGTTCTTGATAAATATTTCATTGCAGTTGTTTCTGGATCTTTGTCAAATGTAACATATTGTAATATACCATGATTTTTAAGTATACAAATAGGTGTGTGTATATACATACAAAAAAACAAAATAATTGTTTGCCTTTTGTGATCCAGTTCATAGATATTTTCCTCTAATTAGTTTTCTTATTAATTTAGAATGTTTATTTATTAATTAATTCAAAATAATTAAAGGTAAGGCATTATTTTGTAGTTATCAGTTAGCAAAAAAATTATTTAATTATAAGTGTTGCAATTTTTATTTTTCAATTTATATTACGATTTCTAAATTTAACATTTTTTTTGTTTATAGATATCTGAATCATTAATTAATGATAATAATAAAATAACAGATAACATTAGTCACATCTTAAAAATTAATAATAGTATTATTGATGAAGAAGTTGTTGATTCGTGGGAAGAACTAGCTGAAGATAGTCCTAATAAAAATAAAGTAGATAATAATAAAAATGATGAAAAAACAGAAAACAGTAAAAAAATACTTTCTTCGCCCAAAAAAAATAAAACAGTACCTATTGATAAAATTGAATGTAATGAAAAAGAAGATAATATAAATTTGACAACACCACTGTCATCGTGTTCAAAGAATGAATCGCTTTGTGAACCGGTAAAAAATAATACTGAAGATAGTATTAATTCTAACAAAGTTGTTAATAAGATGTGTGATAATGTAAGTTCAACTTTGATTTCGTTACAGTCGCAGGATGAATCAAAGAAGCCTGTTGAAAATAACAATAAAAGTAAAAAAAAAATGGCTAAGAGAAATAAAAAAAAGAAAGTGAGTAGTAATAACAATAAAACTCACAATAACTTAACTGTTTTGACCTCAACAACTGTTACCACTACTTCTATTGCTGCAGTGACAACCGTTCCTGTAACTGTTACATCCGATTCTACTGGAATTATTAGCAAACCATCACCTACTTCATGCATATCAACTTCTTTATTGGATTCATATTCAACATCGAGCAACACTGATTGGAAATCACTGTTGTTTGGAACTAGTAATATTTTTGAATCAAATGTTGATGCGATCACAGTCAATGTAAATGTTACAGATTCCTCGGTTAAAAATATTATTTTACCAAATAATGATAATTTATTGACCAATATGACAGACACTGCTGCTGAGAATAAGTAAGTCCATTAATTTAAATATTTTTTATGTAATCTAATGTTTATTGATTTTATTGCTTACTGGAGATACACTATTATTTTAATGTAGTACAATTAATATGATGGCATTACTATAATGTAGTATGAAATTTACATAAAAATTTTACACAGACATGGGGTTTCAGTTTTAATGAAATTAAAAAGCATATTTTTGATTTCCTGATGATGGAATAATTACTTTCCAAAAGTGCTTGGACTAAATTTATAAAAAACAATTGTCAGTAAGCGGGTTTAATTATTTAATCATTACATTATTTTACATTCTATTACTAATTTGGGATTACTTTGTGTTAGATAAAATATATACTTGCATATGATGCGCCCTCACATAAAACACGCACCCAAAATATAATGGCATAGTTTTTTGGGGAAAAAAGTTAACGTGTAAAAAATGACCATAAAATTTTCTATTTATTTCTGTTTATTTATTGTATAATAAAAATTAAATACTAAAATGTTTACTTTAAAATTAAATTTTCATTAAATTCTATATTATATACAAAAATTATGACACTTTAATAAATGCTATAAAAAATACGGAAATACTTGCATGCTAGCAGATACATTTTGAGACAAAAGAATTTATTGTAGCAGTGTTGTATGTTCATTTTTAAATATAAGGAAGTTAGAACATTAATATGGTAAATCTCAAGAAGCATATTTATTAACTGATTTTTAATCTTCATTGCTGTTTGAATTTCCAACTTCAGAAGGGACTTGATCATCATCATCATCATCGTCTGTATGGTAGAGTGTTCATTTTCATTTATGCTATTAGAAATGCAGCATTTCTTGAAGTTTTTTGCAACCAAATCATTTGAAGTATAATCCAAGATCTACTCGCATATTAATGTCAAACTTGGCTTTTTCAGTCATCCTAAAGGAGCTGTTTCATGGACTATAGTCACCATGCGCTCTGAATAAAAATGTTTCAAATGAGTCTTGAATGACCGATTAACACAAACATCAATTGGTTGGAGTAATGGCATTATTCCAGTAGGAATGTAATCTTGCATTTTTTTACTTTCTTAAAGGTGTTTCTTTTCACATTTTTTGTTATATGTCCATGGAAACTGCCCATCATTAATGTACTTTTCAATTTTTAAAGAGCTCAGCTTGGTGCACCCACACACATTTTATCCAGTATAAAACTAGTGCATTATCTGTCAATCCTTTTTCTTGGCACCTAATAATGACTTCAGCAGGTAATTTTTCATCCTTTGGAAGCGTTTGCTTTTAAATGGTGGAAGTTTGTTGACAACTGCAAGTATTTTCGACTGGATTCTACACCGCTGTTTTTCATAATCACAAGTACGCACATGAATAGTTTTATCACAGATATTATTAATTGTTGAATCTGCTGACGCATTGTTGAATGCCAATCAAACTGGTGTTTGATCGGCATTTTCTATCTGCCCCATTAAAATGTTACTTTGTTGTCATAACTGAATCACATGTCTGTGGAAGGCCAATAATTTTTCCCTCAAAGGCTTCCTGTAAATGATGACTAATAGATGTACATTTTCTTATTGATAGGTCATACCTATTCATAAAATGATTTAACTGTCCTCGATTTTCTTAAAAAATTTGGTGTTTGAAGTTTCCTTGTGATTTTTGCAGCTGTTAATTGTCCCAGCTCTGTTGAAACAGTAAATCCTTGTTTGTAAATGTCTTGAATGTAAGAAAACAATTGCTATTCTATTTGAGGAAACTTCTGAATCCTGCCATGAAATGCTCTTCTACTTTTACTACTATTCATAAGCTTCTCTCTTTTCTTTCTCTGATCTCTTTTACACGGTTACAGAATATCATATTTTTGGATTACAAATTTCCTCAGCTAAGTGAATGAATTTTAATTTTTCGCTAACTGTAAATGAATGCAAATGTTTTAGAGAACTCATTTAAAGTACAAACTGGTAAAACTTATAAACTGAATACATGATCTTACTTCACTTGATTAAAATGGAATGAATAAAACATTATAAATTTATTTCAATAACTGCATTCCCTATAGCTCTTATCTAAGTTATTGTTAAATATTAATACAAAATAACAGTGTCATCCTCATGTTACTGATTTCATGTGACATTTTAATTTTTTTATTAAATGATTAGTGTTAATCTGTATATAAATGATATATTTGGTGGGAACATTCAACTGAATTTCAGTGTTAGTTGGAATAAAATTTTAAAAGTTTTAAGTTTGTTTAGAATTTGAAGGGGGAGATTTGCTGGTGATAGGGATATTAGTAATTCAAGATATGGTACAGGAAGTCTTATAATTTTTTTTTTTATTGATTTATATAATGTTAACTGTTAGCTAATATAACTTTCTAACAACTGTGTAAGTTAGTGGCCATTACTACCTACAATTCTTTGCCTATTACTTTTTTATAGTGCTGTTCAGGGTCTGTCTTACAGGTGAGTATGCTATTATTATCGCTGAGCTGGTATATTATCTTAAATTTTGTTTTCTTTTATTTTTCAGACAATTATTAGAAAATATAAGATTGTCAGAGTGTAAAAATGTAACTGATAATTGTGAAATTTATTCAAATTCTACTGTGCAGAAAAAAGGTAAAATAGATATAAGAGATTATCAGACACACAACTTTATTTTACTATTATCCGTAGGTTCATTACTACAGTGGAGTACTGCTAATCTGAACCATGCTAAATAATATAAATTTGATATTTTTAAGAGTCAATTTACTTCACAAAAAACACAGCTTTTTATTGCTTGTACGAAATGCTGGGTTAAAACAACTGGACATTACAAATATATACAGTTCAATATTAAAAAATTCTAAATAAAAAAAATATTATGTTGTACTTACAATTTTTGGATACTGTGTAACATAAATTGTTTATTACAAGTCAAAAATTCAGTCAGTTTCTTTTGACATAATGAAGTAAATCTGCCGGAATAATGAACATAACATCTGCTGATGTAGCTTCAGCATGTTGTTCGACATAGCGAAGGACAAGATCCAGGGCTGCTGCTGTCTCTGTGTGTGTTACAAGCTAGTCTGTATTACTGCCGGCCTCATCATCATGCTGCTCATAGTCTTGCTGAATATTGGTTGCCACAATATCCTCATCCAAAAGATTTTCACGATCTTAATCATCCACAGCCATTCGTTTGTTTACATCATTGTCTGCTTCCTGACAACTAGGAATTTTACGTTCCAGCTCAGTTAGATATGCTTCATTTGTCTAATTTGAACTTTCTACAAAGCTGAGGGTCAGCCACATTTTTTTCCAAGTTTTCCTTAAGCACTGCTCAGAGACAGCATCCCACGATTTGGCTGCCCAATAAATAGCATACTTATTATTTACTTGTTTTATATTTTAAAATAAAGAATTTAAGCTCATAAATGTCTTTTATGAGGGTCTTTAGGAATTTTTTTCTACATGCAAGCTTCACAGTTTGCAAGACACTCTGATCCATAGGTTGTAATAAGGATGTAACATTGGGAGGTAGGAAGACTGCCATTTTTTCACCACAAGTTAGTACATCCATTTTGGGTGAGATTAACAGTTTTGCTCTTGCTCATAAATAATTTTTTTTAAAAATATTTTACTATAGGAACAAATGGGTTTTGAAACCATTCCTTAAAAATATTTCCATCCATCCTAGCCATCATTTGGTTCTTATAATACACTGGAAGAGCCTTCATATTGATCTGTTTGAATGCTCGAGACTTTGCAGATTTTCCAATCTTCATTAAAGGTAGCCTCTGTTGTCCCGCAGCATTACTACAAGCCATCAACATAACACTCTCCTTGCTCATTTTAAAGCATGGAGCACAGGCTTCTTCCTTAGATGCCAGACATTTTGTTGGTAAGGCCTTGAAGTTAAAGCCAGTTACATCAGCACTGTAGTCTAATTGAGGAGAATATTTTACCTGTAATAATAAATCGGCAATTTCTCTGTGTTACTTCTGTGCCACAGTATGATCTGCTGACAGTTGCTCTGCTGTTATCGTTAACTGGCAAATCCTATGAGGTTTCTTTCACATATCTAACTACCCGATCCTTGCTGTAAATGAAGTGTCACTATTTATCAATTTATTGAGATAAATAGGCTTCTCTTGAATAAGAGGTCCACTTAAGAGTGTGCCTTTTTCTCCCTCCTATGTAAACCACAAAAAGAGGGCTTCATCAACCTTTGCAGCTGTGATGGCCTTGATGTATACTGACCTTCAAGAGGTTTTTTTTTAAGAAGTTGCATAGAATTGTTCAATTTTTGTACGGTTTTTCTTCCAGTCACTAACTGTGGCTTTTCCTACACTGAATTCCATGGATAATTTTTGTATTCTCACCCTTATCTAACATTTCAAAACTTCTAGTTTTCTCTTTAAGTCAATGTGTAGTGTGCTTCCATTTGCTAGCCATCGTACTAACCATTAACTGTTACAAAAACACTACGTACGGTACTTGTAAAGATTAATTTTGATGTTGAAACTAGATCCTATTGACACGTATAGATACACTATTGACACTAAGGTACATTCGAACTGACACAATAGCAGACAGCTGAGTAAAGATATGTAGGACAATATCAATTAAGAGGCCAAGCTGGTTTTTTTTCCTTAGAAAAAAGGCAACGTTGTTTCTCTTAAGTACTAAGTGTTTGAATCATTTGATGTAATGTTTGTATGTATAATTTTATACACTACACTGTAGAAATAAAAGATATACTTTACTGTATTATAAAAAGTGCTTATTAGGTACAAATGTATTATAATGTGTTTTATATTGTGAGGGAAACAAGGAAAAAACTATAATAAAAATTTAAAAAACTTAATATAAAAAAGGTCATAAAACTGTCAAATCTTGTGATAAAGTGATTACAGTACAGTATGACAAATGCAGCAACTTCCTGCTCTGTTACTGACCTTGTACTACTGCACGCATGCACCACTGTACTTATTTCATCAGAATTGGATGACTTTTGCTTATTTTGCTTGCTACTGCATACTGCAAAATTTCTGTTAATCTAAAAATTTTGCAATCTGAAAAGGGCTTGATCTCAATTAGTTTGGATTAGTCGGACTGTACTGTATTTCATATTTTTTATCCTGTTATTAGTTTTAATGTTTTTCTTTAAGCATAAGTGGATTTAAATTTAGTGACAGTTCTTCCTTATTATTTTCACTTATTTACAAAATATGAAAATGTGATGATATACATAAGTGCCATTCAGATTTATTATTATTCTGCTTATTTTATAAATGAAGCTGAAGATTTATTATGACTTTTTTGCAATTGATTTTTAAAATAAAATACACACAGTTGTGTCACCAAGAAACTGAAAGAGATTTTTAATAAATGTTTATGAAATTGAAATAAAATTAACTATTGACCATACTGTGTTGTTTTAAGTAAGCCAAGTTGATAGTACAAATTATTACTTAAAAATAAGATAATTAGAACTTCTGAGTGCATTCTAAAAGTGAAAGTAGAAAAATGTTCAAATAATGTTCCAGAAACGTAATTTTTAGTTATAGCTTGCAATTTGATGGTTATAACCTAAAAAATTGAATAAAACATGTCCCAGAACTGTATTTAGTAATTTTTGAAAAGATATTAATTATTGCTCCTTCTACGAATCATGAGACCTTGCCGATGGTGGGGGGGCTTGCGTACTCAGTGATACAGAGTAGCTGGACCGAA
>JAAAKQ030070250.1:0-15466 GCA_010016005.3 Zanna intricata | reverse complement strand
GCTTCCTGGAGGAGGGACGGATCGGCTCACCACATGCGGTGAGTCGCCACGCCCCAATGATCCTAGGAAGACCCCGATGGGGGGCTCCGCTGCAGGAGCCCAAACAGGAAGGGCAACTGATTGTTTAATCTGCTGCCACGACCTCCAGAGCTGGCCGATGACATGCCGAGAGGCGATTCCAGCCGCCCCTGGAAATACGGCGAGGGAGGTTTAGTCGGTAGGGGGTGGGAATAACACTGTTTCATGGTCGCTACGGCTCCATGCCCAGTGCCCACTTAGCTTTGCTAGGTCAGGGCGGCTAGCGTCCTGGCTTCGAGCCAGACACACCCCTGCAAAGACCCTGCAGGAAGTTCGTAAGTGCATTCCTTCATTGCCGTTAAAAAAATAAAAATAAAAAAGTAATTTTCTTGACTAAATAGACCGATTTCAATAATTCTTATTTTTTATTTTTTAGATGTAAATTTTCTGTTGGTAAGTTGTTTGTGGGTAACTCAGCAGAAGATTTAAAAAAAAAATGTTTTTACTCTTTTCATTGCTGAGTATTGGATTTATTTAACAAAATAAAAAGCTAACAATACAGTTGTTTCTGATGCACGGCTTACATACACATAACTTAATTTAAAATATTTATAATTTTATTTAAATACAATATTTTTCGTTTATTTAATTCTATGAGTCTAACTAAAGCGCGCGCGCATACCGTATTTAATTCACGCGGGTATGATGTAGGTATTTAATTCATACTAGCAGCGACGGTCGGCACTAACTAAACTAATGTAATTTTACAACTTACATAGAACAAATTTCGCTAGTACGGTCGGCAGACTGGTGCAGCCCCGAGCCTTAACGCAACTAGGTACCGAGTCAACTGAGCTATCGAGTTCGAGATCTAGCCAGACCGAGTTACTTTTCTTTTAAATATTAGTCATTTATCTAATGAACTACTCACTTGTGACTTCACAACATAGAAATACTTAAGAGCATTTTTTGGGATGGGGATGCAATTTTGAAAAAGTATTTTTTGTAGATATTGTTATTTTTTAATTGTTAAAAAATTTTCCTAAGAAAAATATGATCTTAATTAGGTGAAGTCTCGAGATACTGAGGGTAACCTTGCTCACAGTCTCATCCCCTTGATCTTTTACATTGAAAATTTAATGGTATCAACACCCCATATAGTAATCTGATCAACTTTAGTCAAAATCGCTTCAGTAGTTCTGAATATATAAGGTGATTTAAAGGTCAATACCGAATACACGTACATATGAAGATTAACATCCGGAAAATTTCCATCCGGTTTTTTTGGCTCCTTAGGTTTTAAAACGTCAAGATCCTGTGAAAACCGCACATGCTATAGTGCTACACGGGAAAGTAAAAACCAAAACATAAAAAAATATTTCACGTATCCCACCATTGTAGATAAATTTAGTTTACGTTCAGTCGTAGTCTCTTTGTTTTTTGTCAATTCTCTGCATTTCATTTCTTATTTTTATCGATAATAAAGTTTCTAATTTTTGTATCTTTTTTTTCTGATGTACATATTTTAAACAAAATTAAACATTTTAAATAAATAAATTTAAATATAATATTATGCTCAAAAATTTTACTTAAAATCTAAAATTAGACTGCCATTTTGATTCTTAAAAAATTATCACAAAAAAATATCAATTGACAAACAATACTTACGAAACATTATGATAAGACTCTTTTCAGCAAGATTTTTACAAAAACATAAAAACCAACTGCTGTCGTTTCAGCAAATTCCAATAGAAAGCTTAATTTAATTTAAAAACTTCTAAACCACTGAGATATCCGTTTCAGATCGCCCATCCCAACTTAATGAAATTTCAGCATTTATATCGATAAAATTGTTCTTTACCTAATTCCTGTTTATTTCGAACACTTTTTAAAATTACTGTTTCTAATAATTTAATTTTGTGACAGTATCCAGACAAAGTTGGGGTCCTCCAATTTCTAGACCGTTGATCTTCTATGTTTACTATTTATTAAATTTTACTCCTTTGTTACAGTTTCAATCTTTATTTTAGTTCCTATGTATCCTAAATTACGATTATTATTTTTAAAAGCTAATTTATAAATCCCCGCTCTTTCGACGAGTTAAGGTTTTATCTTTAGCATTTCCAATGACAAAAATCAATTTCCTAGACGCAGCCAGGTTATATTAAACTTGTAATTTTTAAATTATTATTTTTTTTAATATACTGCTAACTTGAGAGCAATATCCAGTTTCTCTCGCTACCTTCCATCCAGTCTCTCTATTGTTCTGATGTAAGGTTGTTTTATTACATTTTCTATTCATATTTTCGATTCTTTTCGTTTGTGGTCAGTGATCTTTACACTTTCTTAAAACAGCTGAATCTTTAATAAATCCATTTCTCTGAAATAATACTTAAAATCAAGCATTATTCTGTTCCCTCTGTCCACCGTCGCATTGCAGGACATTGCACATGATAAATAACACAATTCCTTTTGAATCCAAAAATGATAACTTATTTATTTCTAACCTTACAAGTAAATTTAATATTTTTGTAGTTTCTATCTATTTAACAATCGAAATTGTACTAAGGATTTAAGTAAAATATTGCATAAATAGTATTTGTACTCTTGTTTTTAATTTTTTCAATAATTATTTTGCATACCTCTTTC
The DNA here is from genome assembly GCA_010016005.3 of Zanna intricata. NCBI lineage: Eukaryota > Metazoa > Arthropoda > Insecta > Hemiptera > Fulgoridae > Zanna > Zanna intricata. The sequence goes on along the minus strand of JAAAKQ030070250.1, from coordinate 12,799 downwards.
TCGTAATTAAACTACTATCAAAATAACTCCGAAGCTACTGATATGATTTGATAGTTAAATTTCGAAGATAAAGTTACATTAATTAATTTATAATGATATGATTATTTTCCGAATCTTACAGTAAAGAATACTACAATAAAATAAAGTATTTTAACGGATCAAAATTTAGGGTTCCATTTTTTGTGTATTTTTACTTCTTTAAGTTTTGAAGTTCAGAGTAGAAAAAATGGTATGGCGTAAAACTTCAGAGTTAAAATAATAAGATGTATATAAGGAATTAATTGCATCTTGAGAAAAATCAAAAAAAAAAAAGTGAATATTTTCTTTTAACTCATGACTACTACCTAGAAGTACGTCCATTTTTTAAAAAAAAAGCCTTCACCCGGTAACTGCCCTCAACTTAGCAAAACGTTAAGAAGAATAATCATTGAAGACTGTTATTAACAACGAAAAAAATGGTTAAATTCTACCCCCATTCTCAAAACCAAAAAGAAATCAATTAAAAATTCCAAAAGATGAGGTGATACCTTTGAGAAGGATAGCTCCTCTCAGCTGCAATTGGTGAAATGTTTATTGAAATATTTTTAAGACCATTAATAATAAAGCTAAGGTGCATTTTATGAGATCCTTGTTGTTTGGTCAACAGAATTATCCTTAATTAGAGTTTCAAAAACAAAAAGAGGGAATTAAATAAATAAACATTTTTATGACAAAGATTTGAAATGAAGCAAAAAATATATGTAAAAAATTGTAATATTATTAAATATATTTATATTCTGAATACTCAGAAAAATATCCTGAAAGCTATTTTTCCTCCAGTTAAGTGTATGTAAGTGTAATATAAATCTGAGTAATTTCTTTTTCTTCCGTCTTATATTATCTATTAGGGCTTTTCTAAGGCAGCAAAAGAAAGATGAACATGCAACTAGTCCTACATTGTTCTGCAAGAACCTAACCGTCCTTTTAGCCCCGATTGCATTACTGAGTATGATCACCCGATGGTACAAAACTTCAGGAATGCCACATAAACCAAGGTGACCGCACCCTAACTTCCTGATACTCACATGCCTCTGTAGAATGCGCAATAAAATTGAGTTCGTTCATCGCCAATAATCCTAGCTAATAAAGTCAAATACGCCCTTAGAATATCCACTTAAATTATCTATTAATCTCTTCACCTTCCTTCGGGGTACTCTGGAGGAACGTCTTCGTATCCGAAGCCTACCATAGGCTCGACGAATCAAACTTTCTGTGGACATCCAACTCCAGTCGACTCACCGAGAAAAGCTTCCATCCGGCATAGGAGTTCAACACCAAGGCAAGGAGAATAATTATCCACAAGGTAAGGCTAAAACTTTATAATCTGTACAAAGCAGAGCTTACCTGAGGTTAAAAGGCAACATTCCTATCTGCTGTTAGTAATAAGAACCAACATTACTCTTATTTGTCCAATAACCACTCGTAGTAGCAAATATTCGTGTTAAATTCCGCTCACGAATCTGAAGCCAGAAGCGAATATTCAACCGAGCCGAATTTTATGAGTTTTCGCGAAACAGAAGCGAAAATATTTTTAAATAGATCGAAGACTTTTCAGATGATTCAAAAAAAAAGTTTAGTACATTATCTTTAGTTAAGGATAAGCAACATTAAAAGTTTATTTATGCAAACTTTTTCTACATACTCGTACTAATTTTACTTCAATAATTTAATTTATTTCTTTATTTATTTCCATTAATCTCTTGAATTGTTTTATGCACTTTTCCATTCCTTTCTATCTCGCATTAATTTTTAAATTAATCTTTCGCATTCTACTTTCTTTGCTATCTATTCATATACTATAATCTACCTCGTTTAACGAGGTAGATCATACGTTGATTTACCTCAACGGTAGATTTTTCCCATATATGATATATAGGAAAAATTAAATTCACTTCAATAGAACGAATTACCAAGCTTATTTTTCTTTTACAAAGACCGTAGATCGAAAAATGGTAAAAAATAATTTGTCCTTTTTTCCCATTTGATAATTCACTGAACATTATTTATGTAATATTTATTAAATAAATATAGACATCATATAAAATTATCAGACATAAATTTGGAATTTATTTCCACAAAGTTTAGTATTTGTTAACATTATTATTAATTTATAACACCTTTCTACCTTACACATTTTATGTAAAATTAATCTGATGCTGAATTCGTATCAAGAATGTTGTGTGCCTAGTTATATTTTTCTATTTTTAGTTCTGAACTACAGATTTTATTTATAGTATAGCATACTCTGACTTTCATCTGAAAGTTTCTGGGTTCGAATCTTGGTCAATCTTAGTATTTTTCATCAATACAAAAATTTATCTATCTTAAAAAATTTTTTATTGAGCACCAATTTGTTATTTTTATAGAAAATAAATAAATGATATATTATTCTGATAATTTTTTTTATGTAAAAGAAAAAATTAATAGTGCTTATCGTAAAAAAAAATTAATTTTCTTACAAAACTATCCAAACATAAAGCGAAGGATAAAAAAAAAATCAAATGAATATTAACATTAATTATTATTTAAAAAGTCTTTATATAGATAATAAGATTCGTAGATTTCAACAAGTTTGGAACGGTTATAAAAATATTTTTTAAATAAAGCTACCACTGATATCATTATGAAGTTTCATAAAACATTACAATTGCCTACTCTTCTTTATGAATGTGAAACCTAGACGATGACAAAAAAAGACAAACAACCATGTTCAGACAGCTGAAATGAATTTTTTAATGGGAATGAAGAGAGTGACTAGGTTGGACAGATACAAAAATGACAGAATTAGGAACGAACTTAGTTAGGATGATGGCTGGTTCATGTTCCCAGAGAATGGAAGAAAGTAGGTTACCTAAACATGCATTGGAATACATCCCAAGAGAAAGGCGAAAGATTAGAAGAGCGAGGTTACGATGGTTTAGTACCTAATCCTTGGCGGTAGGTGATGATTTTAAACTATTTACTTTTATTTAAAAAAAGTATTGTAGAATATTTGTTGTTTTTTTTATTACTTTTCATTAAAAGGAATAATTAACCAAATAATTAAGGATCGATCAAACTTTATTTCATTTATCATTGAAAAAGGAATTATATATTAAGCTCCAAAGACTGCTGGGAAAGTTCAGCAATATCGATGCCGACTTCATAAACAATAAAATTATTACGACCCTCAAATTTTTTATAATTTAAATATTATTATTACAATTAGGAAACACTGTTTACTTTCATTTATTTATTTATTTTTTTTTTAACTAATACAGCATTTAATTTAAAACTTAAAGTTCCTTTTTTGATAAATATTACCTTGAAATTTTGTAAACGGATTCGCTTACCTTTCACATAGTGTAATATTAGTAAATCATATTACACTTAATGAAGAACTCTTAACACTCGTAAAGGTTATGATTATGACAAAGGTAGCTGCATTTTTATTTAATAGTGGTGTAATAAATCTATAATCGTTGTAGAATACCTACTGAGATCACATGACTATTTATAAATAATATTTGTTACTACCATTATAAATCAAGCAAGATTCATATACAAAATATTTATCTTCTCTTTTTTTATACAAAATTCGGTAGTGCTATATGTCATCTAAAATTTACGAATTACATACCTGTTCTACAACTTTCCATTCTTTTATTTTCTCAAACCATAAAATTTTTCGTCCTTGATTTTTTTTTTAATATTATTAATTCGAAAGCATAAAATATCCTTCATTATAATACATCCTTTATTCAATTGTTCTTTTATAATAAGTCTACGATACTCATTTTAAAACTGATTTTTCGATTTTATTTCATAATTCAATATTACATTATGTTTGTAAGTTTGATCTCGATCACCTGTGCCCTTTGGTAAAAATGAATACATAAAATTATATTTTAATAATAATAATAGTATAAATACGTCACGCTTTAAAATCGTATAATGTAATTAACGGTAAATTATTTGAATAAAAAAATAATGTAAAATGTTTATGCGTACTAATTTACTAATAATTAATAAAACAATTAAGTCTGATAGAAAACTTTTAAATTACATTCCAATAAAATGTTATTATCATTTTTAATTAACATTAGTGTAATTAAGGCAAGAAATTTGAAAATTATTACTTTATATCTTATTATACGAGAAAAGAAATGTTTTTCTGAGATTTGTTTGTCTGTTTCCTGTAACTCAAAAAAGCTATAAAAATGTTAATAAAATAGATATTTAACAATCTGGCCCAATCGCCTTAAGTGACAAAGGAATAAGGTAATTTAAACAAATTAAAATAAGACAGTAGATGACATTTTCTCCAGTATGAAAAATTAAGTTTATTTGAAATACTTCAGGTTATATACATCATTTTAGTCAATTCAAACATCATTTTTACTTTCCCGGCGAATAAAGGTAGAATAGCAGGAGAAAACATGCTGATCTAGTCAAAAATGTAGTAGCGGGAGTTTTGCAAATTTTTACGTTTTAGTGTCCAACTAGTTCATCTAGACCATTCGTTCTCAAAGTGGGAGATAACGCTCCCTTGTGGGCACTGAGGCCTTCAAGGGGGCGCAGTAGAAGACCACAGAAAATTGGAAGCCTTCAGGCGGTCTAGAAAAACGATGGCTGATTAAAAAATAAGGCTAAAATTGGTTTTCTGATATTTCAAATTAACATGTAAAATAAAATATAACTTTCAACTCAGAAATAGGATACGACACGTTTAAAAACTATAATTGCAATTGCTATTTTTAAGAGCGCATCTTAAAAACAGTATTTGCAGTTATTATTTTTAACAGATGGTAAGTTTAAAAATATTGCGGGAAAGAAAATTTATGATTCTCATTGTGGGCGGTGGGGGAAAAAGTTTGAGAATCATTGATCTAGACCAAAAAAACCATATCTATGTGTGAATGTCGCTCTGCTTTTAGCCTTATATCTAGGATTTTTCCAAATCTGGCTCAAATATTTCTATATATGGAGCATCGATCGTATTAAATTTTTTTTCAAAATTCGTTAAGGAGATGGGAGAATATCGCAAAAAGGCAATTTCGATTTTCTTCAGAGGCATTTTAGATAAAACCTTATTAAAGCAAATTTTTTACCTACAATGCAAGTATAAATAACACAACAAAAATTTTTCAAAATTCAACCCCACCTTTTAAAATTACAATAAAATATATTTTAATTATATTTTTTTTTCTTTTGCTTTACCTCCCTTCGGTTTAACTATTTTTCAAAAACAATATTCAAAAATTATATTATATACGTAGATCTATCAATAGATGTTTACTTTTTTTTAATTATAGACCCCGGACCAAAAATACAGAAACGTTTTATGAATTTTTTTTTATTTTGTCCATAAAGGCAAAAATAAAAATATGAAAGGGTTGTTAGATTTACAGAAAAGTTTATTCGAAGCAAACTTGTTAAGCTTTACCTATGAATAAATTTTTTCACAAAATTCTAGAATCATTGTTAAAAAATCTCATTTTATACTTTTCATGTTAGTTAGTATTTCTGATTATTAATTCTTCCTTTTTCATTTATTTAACTAAGTTTTACTTATATTTGTTTTATTTTGATGAATTAATTCACTCACAAAAGTTTTGAAGAGCTTGTATGTGGGAATACGGAGATGGAATTTTTTAGCGTATGAAAAATGTCATGCTTGACCGGGATTTGAACCGGGGACCTCTGTATGAAAGGCCATACGGTACATACAATAAAAGAAAGGCCATACAATACGATTAATCATCCATATTGTTTTCAATTGATTAATACTTTGTGAAATTAAAATTTAAAAAATTTTATTTTGAAGTTCGTAAAAAATGAATATTTACTACACTTAAACTGCAATCACTTTAACATTCTAACTATTTTCACGTGAAACTTCAAGAAAATAAGGAAAGCTTAACCCACCGGATTGGTTTAGTGGTGAACTCGTCATCGTAAATCAGTTGATTTCCAAGTCGAGAATTCTAAGGTTCAGATCCTAGTAAAAGAAGTAGCTTTTATACGAATTCGAATACTAGATCGTGGATACAGGTGTTTTTTGGTTATTCGGTTTCAATTAACTACACATCTCAGGAATGTTCGGCCTGAAACTGTACGAGACTACATTTCAATTACATTCATACATATCATCTTCATCCATCCTCTGGAAGTAATACCTTTCGGTGGTTCCTAAAAGGCTAAACAGAAAAGAAAGAGATTGGAAAACCTAAAGTAGAAAGATGTATATATTTTGCTATTATAAAAAGCCTTAACTTACCCTCGATAGAAGTTACATATTGCCACTTCTTTCCCTTAATCTTTATCCCTTATCTTTATTATGACTTAACTCTCTATCTTTCACTTCTTACTAAAGGCTTTTCTGATAATAACAGCTTATGATAATATTATTTCACCTTCCGATATTTAGAAATATAAACTAAAATATTTAAATCTCAATTATTTTTTGGTAATTTTTGAAAATTTTATTTTTACGAATTAATAATTAACTTTTTTTATATGATTAATACAAGAAATTAGCTATGTGATCCTAAATTCAGGGTTTTTCTTTATTTGTGTGAAACATTCCTTTTTAAGAAGCAAATATATTTATTCTAAATTTAATGAATAATTTTACATTTTAAATTAATTTAGATTATGAAATTGAATCTTTAATTGCATGTAAATGAATGGAAGACATCTAATTAGAAACAGTGCTTTTGAATTCAGTTATATTCCAGGATAAACTAAATGCCGGCCAACGTGGCGCGAAAGGTAGCGTCTCAACCTGTCATCCGGAGGTCCCGGGTTTGAATCCCGGTCAGGCATGGCATTTTTCACACACGCTACAATTTATTCATCTCATCCTCTGAATATATACCTTAACGGTGGTTCCGGAGGTTAAACAACAAAAAAAAAGGATAAACTAAAAGCACACCGATTTAAAATTAATTTTTAAGAAAGTTAAATTTTTTTGGATATAAATAATCCCTTCTAAATGTAGTTTCATTCTCGAAATTTTAATTTTTAACGTACAAGAATTTTGACATTCATATACATTCAGTTTTTTTTTTAATGAATCTTTTTAATAGATTTCATTTTATTAAATTAATTAAAATTAATTTTTAAAAAAATTACAAATTAAAATGAATTGAATAAATATACATATATATATACCTTTTTTCCATATGATATTCCATTTTTGGCTTATTTAGTATATTCTCTTCCATTTACAAACCAGAAAATTAAATTAAATACTGATAAATTAGTTAAATAGTCATAGGTTACTCTCTAGTGAAACCCGGCTCTATACTATTTACTATAAATATTCCCCCGTAGCAGTTGAAAGTAAATATAAAATATGATATTTCTTTTGGAAGCTTCATTTAGCTTTCTTTAAGAGAGCTTCAGATTTTTAATCTTTTTAAAGGAAAAATAATTTGTACCCATGCAAACTTCTCTAGAAGAAATCGTTGTGCAATAATCTATTGCCTTCAACTTAAGTAAAAAATTCACTGATCTCGAAAGGAGTTGGCGGAATTGGCATTTGTTGCCTAGAGAAGTCCTTCAAGCTAACTATTGTCTATTGTTGCGATTTCTGAATTTACTTATGATAAATATATTAAAGTACCTTCGAAAATGAATAATGTAATCTCAGCATTTCATCCGGACTATCTCGGGTTCGAATCCCCGATCAAGCATAGTATAATCTGTACGCTACAAAATTCGCATTTATATTCCCACGTAAGCTTAAAGTACACATAGTGAATTAGTGTTTAAAAAAGATAAAGATTAAAAATTTCAATCATATATCGAGAGTTGAACACACAACCAACTATAATAACACGAAGAAGGTTCGAATAATAACACGAATCAAAGGTTCCTAAAAGTAATGATTTTTGCAATTCTGAAAGTTCTTGAAGTGTATAGAATGAAGGTATCACTTGCAGGTTAAAATATTACCTACTGAAGACAACTGGAAATTACCGCTTCTCACTTTTATAACTTACCCTGGAATGGAAGTTTGTTATTCTTGAAAATTTCTAATTAATTTTAATATCAGTCAATTAAGGTTGAATTTATCCCTGATAAAGTATATTTGAAATATTTATATTTTCTTCAATATTTATTTATACGTATATACTCTTATAACAATATATTATTTGAAAAATATATAAAATTTATGTCGCACATACATTGTGTATATAAAAAGTTATTTCTAAACAGAAAGAGGTGCATTAACCTGTAACTTTACACTATCTTTCTTTGTTATGTCTACGATGCATATAAACCATCTGAGATATAAAAGTCACTACTTATCACTTTTTTTTCTTTGATATTAATGATTTTTTACATCTTCTTCTTTTAATAAATAGAATGAATGTATCACTTATAAAGATGAATATTATTTGCATTTCGGACGACTTAGAAGTGTTGACACCCAATCTTATATTTTGCTTATTGAAAACGGTAGAGGGAAACAATTGAACCACCTCACTCTTTAGCTCGCTTAGTAAGTCAGATACTGGATTTGTTTTAATGGAATTTTTCTCACTGCTTTCCTTCCGAGAATTACCTAATGGCATAGACCCATAATTTAACACTAGAAACTTTTAATAGTTAATATATTAGTTGATCATTCTATTATTTTTTTTTAATTTAAGTACACACTGTGCAAATCAAAACAAGTTAGAAGGTGGAAATGCCTTCCAGGACCTAATCAGGAGATTAGGTCCTGATTGATTGATTGATCATTTAGTGAGTCCTCCCCCTCACTAAATGAACAAATAATTATCCTAATAATTATAAAACAACTAAAAAATAAATTTAAATACATTAAAATTAAAATAAATCAGAAATAAACTCTCTTCGTTTGGCGGTTAGGCTGATTTGCAAGTACTTAACCTTCTTTGAACCACTTATTACTTTTGCCAGTATGTACATTACAGTCTATGTAAGATTTAACTAGTGTCTGAATGCACCTTCTAGAAGAATCAAGGCATCTCAATTTGATCGATATAGCTGAATTCGAACAATCTGATCGAGGAACTACCAAACAGTCCGGCAGTTCAATGTAAATATTTCCTCCGGCTTTGCCAGCGAGTGATACGGTCTCTTGTCCCCACAAGACTAGTGAAACATTATATATCTATTTAACTGCTAGCATCTCTCCACATTCACACCATCATCCGTTAGGCCAAACGTCTTTAAGTATTGAGAAAGACTCCGTGGCTAAACAGAGACTGAAAAAAACGTCTTTTTGTATCGACTTTAGTGGTATGTAATTATATTTGGAATTAATTCATACCCAAATCTATTCGTATCTGAGCCCCTCCTCTTTATGCGTAATGGTTGACATTCTTAAAAACGGAGTACATAATTTTCAGGGTAAGTTATAATGATTCATATTAGATCTTTTACAATATTTAATCAATAAATTTGAAAGGTAAGAGTATCCTATACGAATAATCTGAATTTTTTTAAACAACCGACCTTTTTAAAATGTAGACTATTAACTTCCTAATGTCAATTATAAATCATCTATTATTATAAAAATATCTTGTTCGTATGCAATTAACTCTTTCGTATTAGGTGTAAAATTCAAAAGTTCTAGAAAGATAATAATAATAAGTCTCAATGAAGAGATAATATGTTAAATTAGACCGTAAAATAGTAATAATAATAATGATAAATCATAAAATAAATTATCAATTAGCCAAGTTTAATAAGAGTGTAACAAGACTTAATTAGTAAGCAACATAAGTATAAGGTCAAGGTAATATATACATATGTTATTTCAATAAAATATAATTGAAATCAAAGATTAATTTTTGACTATAAATTAATGTATTAATCTTCATTACGATCTTTGTTAAATTCATTTTGAGGTTGTACCCGTCAGTGTTATTTTATCTGACACTTAAAAACTACTCGACATACTTAACCTCTATATTATGAACCGAAAAAAAGTAATAAATTTCATGCCTTAACAGTGTTTATTTCTTACATATACTTACATATATATTCACGCAAACCTGTAATGCATTTATCTACATAACATGGGCTCCGCCTTTCGGAACCCAACCCAAATATCAGCCAGCATTAAAGAGAGATTAGCCGCTAACTTTTCAAGGACATAATTAAAAATTTATATTAATTTTATTGGCCAAAGAAATTTTTTACAGACTATAAAAAAAATGAAGGAGGATTTCAATTAAACCCTTATGTACTTTTTGTTAAATTTATTTAAATTTTAATGTACCGATTTCGAGGAATCTTTTCTATCTTGAAGATAAAAATGTTTCCAGTAAAATCGTATTACGCTCTTTCCCAACATATATAGAAGATTTTTTCTACAAAAATCGTTAATTAATATTGAATTAGGATACCTATTCTATTCAAAATATTTTTCATTCAAAATTTCATGAAAATTAACTGGAAAATTCATATATATCAATTCATTAATAATGGCTTTAAAACTTTTACTTTTTACAGTAAAAAGGAAAAGTATTTTATAATATTTTACTTTTTTAAAGTATAATATAGGTTTTCCTCATTACCTGCGAATCTTATAAACGGTTTTCTGTTTTGTTTTTTATAAACACATTCAAATTTTAAGTGAAAATAAACAAACATTTTTAAATAATATAACGTTTTACATAAAATAATGAAAACGATCTTTTTAAAAAAGCCATTAAAAAGAAAAAAATTATAATACTTTTTCAATTTTTTTAAAGATTTTTAAAATTTTGAAACCAGTATCAAACCTTTCCAAAACCGTTATCAAATTTAGCCTAGATAAATAATAGATGTTATTTTTTAATTTGGTGCCAATCTCTGAGTATTGAAATTTATAGATGAATTGATTTTTTTTTGTATCAAAAACTGCTAAATAATTTATTTTTTTACATTATTAATTGCGTTTGTACAACTATAAATACGCTTTATTCCTATGCAGAAACTGACCAAAAACAATACTGCATAATTGCACTCTAATTCCTAAACCGTCCTGTCATGGTAGAAAATAAACTTGCCTTTCGATAGACTGCTTTCATTCCCGAAACAGCAAACAGCATCAGACATCAACAGCGCACTCATACCGGATTATCAAGCCAGAGGTAAGTGGCTTCTTCAAATGCGGTGGTATCACCAACCAGACAAGGATAGTTCCAAAGCTCACCACGATCCAAGTAATTTACATCAACCTTGAACTTACATCCGATCGGTTTTTTATTTTTTTTTTTAGTGTGCTTTTTAAAAGTTTTTCATTTTTATATTAATTTACACTCTCAGTTTTAGTAAAAACCCTCAACTGGAGAATAAAAAAAGGTAAATATTATAAAATTCTCAATAGTTTTAGTAAAAATATTGTTTATAAAACAGAAATGTGATTAACGTTAAATATCTCCCCCGTAAAGAAAGAAAAGTTTTAATAATCTTTCTTAACAAAAAAAAATTCTTTTTTCTAAATTTTTAACGAAAGATTAACCTCTCTTTTAGAGAGAAAAACGTCAGGACATTTTAGGGGGGGTGGGGGGAAATTGAAATTAAAAAATAAAGTAAATTAAATTAGGTAAACGTTTGATATTCAATTTAAGTTTCCCCTCTTCTAGGCCAAATTATTATATGTAATTTACTTCTTTAAAAAGAAATTAACAAAAATTAAAGATAAAACATTATAACCTGGAAAAAATTATAGGAAAAATTAAATTCTATAATAATTTTGATGTATTTTTCTTTTTAATTTTGATCTAAGGGTTCCTTTTTTTACTTTGTTTTTTTGTCTGTTACGTGACTTGGGCCCAGACATGGTTTAATATGAATACAGTTCCAAGGGAGACTAAGGGAGAATTATTCACCCCTGCACTTCTTCCCCATTATCTTCGTAGAGATGATCTTGACCAACATTGTGAATACCGCGTGCCATTTAGTCCGCAGCATGATGTTGTCTGGGGAAAGCACACCAAATTCCGGCATGCTATCTTATACTGCAGAAACCGATCGCAAATGAACACCATATGTTCTACGGTGTCCTCCTCCACGCAGCAGTCGCATTCCACAGATCTCGTCCTCACGCACAGATATGCTCTGAAACACCTGAGACCGAGAAGGAACTGGATCAACTCGTACCCCAGTTCCCCAAGTTTTACGGTCCAGCCAACTCTGAAGACCCAGTTTTATAACGTTGAACCTTGACTGTAGGTCCATCTGCTCTTAATCGATTACTCCCTCTTCTGCCACTTACGAATAAGCGACACTTCCGCACTCGCCTTACCTGCTCCCCGCATCCTTGCATCCGCCTTACGGCGGTCCTTGCATCTGCCTTACTTGCTCCCCTTCTTCCTGGAAATCCAGGAGTACAAGTACGGCCATTATGCCGATGGCATCGCCCGAGATGATCCTGAATCTAAAACGTACCAGATAGAAGATGGCCTGTGCCCAGCTAAGAATTGCACAGACTCTCTCTCTTTCCACCACGATGGACTAGATTTGATGAGCTTGTACTCCGTACAAAACATGTGAGAGCATCACTTGAGACAAAACGCTTTGTTTCGATTGCGGGGACCTCCCCGTTGTTGGCCATTATCCGACCGATGGCAGTTCCATTTTTTCGCGTTAACCGACACATCTTTTAAGCATCTATGAAACATGGCGTTTTTATCTATCCATACCCCGAGTTATAATGATGGAGTCCATAATGATGAAGTTAAATCTCCATCATTCCCGGGCGGCCACCAGTGAAGCCATGAGGCTCCTTGAGGAGTACAACCTCGAGGTCCTC
>JAAAKQ030070239.1:2356-15467 GCA_010016005.3 Zanna intricata | reverse complement strand
ATATATATATATATAAAATAAGTAGATAAATTTACTTATACAATGCATGAATTAGTCTTCAATAATATTTTTCAGTATTAGAACGATGATGCACTAAATGAATAGATTGAAAGATAGGTAAATTAGTTACAGAAATAGTTAACACTGAACAACGTAAAACGAGACACAGCCAAGCCAGAAGCAATGCATAACTAATCGCTTCTTTCTCGCTCGTACAAACTCGGTTTCTCCCGAGTATATCCGAATGAGACTTTCACCTAGGAGCCTGATTTATTCACTACCCTGCAGATTCTCCCGCTTTCGGATAAAGTCGACTCCTCCGACTCTACACGAATGTGTGTTTCACTTCAGAGCCTGACAGATCAGGCTATTTCAAAGATACACAGTTCAAAATTTTACTAGAGTAGGTACATTTTAACGCTAGCGGTTCCCTGATACTGTCTACACCTTTGTCAGTATATTGTAGGGTTGATATTAAAAGAATGTTCCAGACTGATAATTTAAAAGTGCGACTACCTTTTTTTTTTTTTATTTACTTTTTTTTTTAACCTCCAGAACCACAGTTAAGTATTACATCAGAGGATGTAATACTGAACCCCATCCCGGGTTCGAATCCCCCAGTCAGGCATGGCGAACGATTCGAGCGTAGGTTACGTTTGATTAGGTTATGCTGATTCTGTGTAATGTCAAATACTATGTATATCAACTTCACCTTTTTTTTAACCTCCGGAATCACCGTTAGGTCACCAGAGGATGAAGATGAATGATGTGTAGCCTGTGTGAAAATGCCATGCCTGACTGGGATTCGAACCTAGGACCCTCGGATAAAGGTCAAGACACTACCACTCGCGCCACGGAGGCTAGCATATCTACATAACCCTTTTTTTTTTTTTGTTTAACCACCCTAACCACAGTTAAGTATATCTTCAGAGGTTGAGATTGAGATGAATGAATTGTAGCGTGTGTGAAAAATGCCATGCCATGCCATGCGGTGATTCGAACCCAGGACCCCCGGGTAAAGGTCGAGACGCTACCACTTCGCCACGGAGGCCGGCTATATCTATATAACCTCTCTCTTTATCTGTTTAGCCTCCGGAACTACCGTAAGGTATTACTTCAGAGGATGAATAAGGATGATGTGTATGAATGCGAATGAAGTGTAGTCTAGTACAATCATATCTACATAACCTAAACAAATATAGCCTACACTTGCTTCGCTTGCTAACCTCATCTAATCAACGTTAAATATACAACTTATTATTGACAAAAGTGATATTTAAACAAAATAAAATAATGTAAAATATTTTACATTAATTAAAATGTTTTTGATTTTTTTATTGTTATTTTTGAAAAATAAAAGTACCCCTTAGCGAAAGGTCCCAAAAATTACAGGTTTTAAAAAAATTGTTTTTTTTTAAATGTTCTTAAAGATGAAATACTGCTTTATGTACATAATTCAATTTTATATATATATATTCTTTTTTTTTCCCCAGATTTTAATTTTCATATCTGTTCAGTATCATGTCACGTATATATATATATATATCACAATCGTAAGAGTATAACTTAAATAAAAGCTTATTAAATCTTAAACGTTACATTATCCCTGAATTAATATGTAACATTTATTTTACTTGTAAAAAAAAAACACAAAACACATTAACAAACAGAAATTAACTTTTAGAATTCGTTGATCTCTAATAAAAAAAAATATATATGTCTCTATCTGACACCATACAAAAACTGTTGACAATCTTTTCACTTGAAATATAAACCACTTACTGAAAAAAAAAACAAAAAAATAAATTTTCTACCAGTAAAAATGGTGAATATTTGAGCTAATTATTATTATTACTTTACTCTTACACTTGTAATTCAATACGTAATTGAAATTTTTTTAAATTCTTTTTTAGAAATAAAATTATTCATAAATTTAAAAGTACATGTATATACTTAATGTTTTTTCTTCAAATAATGGAACATAAAAAAAGCTGAAAACACAGTTGAAGAAATTTCCTCTCAAGTGGGTTTTTTCTGATGCACGGCTTAGACACACAACTTAATTTATAATTTTATTTAAATATAATATTTTTCATTTATTCAATAAAATGATAACTAAAGCGCCTGTGCATCCATATTTCATTCGCGCGGCTGTGGTGGTACTAGCAGCTACTTTAAATAATTTTTTACACTTAAAATATTATTCATTTATTTAATTCTACCACTCACCTGTGAGATTGCAACATAGCAGACGACTACAATTGTTGTACGTCAATGCTACACTAGCGCTCTTTATGTGAGAGGGTACTACTTAAACTGAATACTAACTTACCCACTCCTTTATATCACTTTTTTTTGGGCGAGTGCAATTTTTCAAAACTTTTTTTGCAAATATTGTTTTTTTAATTGTTAGCATATGTACCTAAGAAAAATACGGCCTTAATTAGGCGAAATCTCAAAATTTCACTGAGAAATGTCACTAGAAAAATTTTACTGAAATTTTCAGAGAAATTTCACTAGAAATGTCACTGAGTGTGACATTGCTATACAGCCTCACCTCTTTGACTTTTTAAATTGAAAATTTAATGGCATCAATGCCCCATATATAGAAGTCAAAATCGGTCTAGCAGTTTTCTGGAGATATAAGGAGCGGAAGACTGAACACACACACACGTAATATGAACATCTGGAAAATTTCCTCCCGGTTTTTTTAGTTCCTTATGTATCAAAACGTCCAGATTCGCTGAAAACCGCATGTGCTTAAACTGGACCGATTACAGTATTTTCCTTCTAAAGCTATGGCTCTGCTACAGCGCTAGACGGAAAAGTAAAAGTTCTATCCCCATGGGAGAAGAATGACTGTCAGTCGAGAGAGAGAAATATTTATGGGTCATATAAATATCTAAAAGTAAATTATACCCAGTTTCAGCTTAGTAAATTTGAAAGGTGTCTCTAGCTGCATCCCGGTTACGGGAAGGTGAAAAATATGTATCAACCATCTCCAATTGTTGCTGGAAATACGCCTTTATGTATATCTAACAGAAAAGATCGACTGTTTTTATTGCTTTTTTCATTTTTTCTCATCTGTTTTTCTGTTGCTTCAACTACGACTCACCATGTCTTCAAACTAAACAGTCGTTTGGTTTAGCTGAATAATATATTATAAAAAAAAAAAAGGAAGTATATATTCTAAATAAACATATTATTAAAAGTCTTCTTTTTTTATGTAACAGGTCCTTAGATGAAACAAATTTAAATATTTGGATGGAGCATGACCATTTAATTACACTTAAATGGTTGTGCTGTTCATGTAGTAGTCAGTTTCTATCCAGTTAACGCGGTTATCTAATTATCAAACGGCTTGCAACTGAACTAGACCACTTGTTGAACTATAATTGGTCTTAAGGATTACACACTAAAGGCACACTTTATAATTACATTATAATTATACAATCATTAGATACCAACATTAATAAAATTTTGATAAAAGTTAGTCATCAGCTGTTTAGATAATGACATTGTTAACTGAATAATAAACACATAAAAACTTGAATAAAAAACACACAAAAAGATGAAAAAATAAAAATTGGTGAAAGATAAGTTTAATGAAAAAACTTACAAAATCGAAAAAATTTTTCTCATCACAAAAAAAGAATTTGGTTTATGACTTTTCTTTCCTAAAATACTTATCTGAAAAATGTAGTATGTACTGTTTATAAATAAAATTCGAGTTTTTCTAAATTTTCTTCATGTTATTCAACTAATCTTACACCTTTTTGTTCAGTGTTTAATTCTCTACAGGTCTTGTTTAAAATTTTTATGTAATTATTATCCAATTAACAATGTTGTACGTCTAACGTAATAAAACAGCCCTTTTAATCCATTATTAGTTTTCATCCCTGATTTCTGAAAACCACTGCAGATAGGGTTCTGGGACCTATTTTATTCGGTTTTTTCAAAGTCAAAAGCAATAAAACATTATTAATTCTGCCTCTTAATTAACGTCGTAAAAATTTATGTATGACCTATTTCACAGGGCAGCTGAAATCCGACTGAAATGTTTTACTAGCCGTAACTCGTAAACCAATCAATTTTTGACATATGTTTATATTGAACTTTTTCCATTATTTCAACGTATAAAATAGATTATGAAAGTTCTGGAAGTACCGTGAAATACATACGGTGTGATAAAAGAGATAGCCAAGACAACGTATTGTATTGGATATGTTCCAGTAAAGAAAAATTTAAAAACTTTCTGGAATTCTGGATGAGTTATGAGTAGTGACATACACACCAAAAAAGTATTTAACCCTGTGAAACCGAGAAAATTTAATCATTAAGTTTTTTTTTTAATTGTTATTTAATACAAATAAGTTTTAGTTATAAATGAAATATTAATAGTATATGATATAAAATAGATTTAACTTTAATATAAAAACATATATAAAGTGTAAAATATAATATATATCATCTCCTATAAAATTCAATTTAAAGTGTTAGAATATCCCCAGGGATTCCAGTAGTACTGCATTCCTGCAGTACTGAAAAAAATGAATTAAGTCAAGAACACTTAGCTGTCACTCTTATCATCACTGTAAAAAAAAAGAGCACTTGGTTTCTTTCTTTCTAGAAACATAAGATACACTCAGAAGAGTCACACTTAGGTAAAAGAGTGGTACAAAAAATTATATGAACATTTTTTATTGCCTTTAATGTTGAAAAAAATTTTAGTTAAAACAAATTCTACACCATTTTTTTTTTTTTTTTTTTGTGTAAAACATGTTATGAATTACTAATAAGTAACCTAATTTGTTTAAAATTAATCCCATGAAATGTATTATAAGAATACTGATTGTAATAAAACAGAAGTAATAATAATATTAAAAATAATAAATATTCTTTTTCAAAACTTTTATTCTATTTTGTTATACCATTATTTTTTATTGTTTTTTTGTTATTTTTAAAACAATTGTTTTAATTTTGAATAATGTTTAAACGAACAATTTTATTACGCCGACTAAACTTTTCAATCGGAAGGTATCAGGATTGAATTTCAGTTAAGGCATGGGATGTACACTACAAAATTTCAAGTCCATATTCCCACGCACATCTTTTGAGCCTGTAAATACTGTTAGGAATTTTTTTTAACTACATCTTGTCAAATTAAACGTTTTAGATAAAAGGAAAATTCTTTTTTCCTTTTCTTTCTTTATTTTAAAAAAAAGGACTTGAATAATTAATTACTGGCATTAGAAAATTAAAGATCATTTAAATATCGGTTGGGATAAATTTAAAGCTAATCTTAATTTACTGCACCGATTTTTTTGACGACATAAATTTTTTTATTCGAAGAACGGCAAAACCACTGCGGCTACGAGAAGCATACGAAGATGAACTGCAAAGTTTCAAAGTTGACATAAATTTACGAAAAATTGTTCCTTTTTCGTTAATTCCTGGGTGAAATTAGAATGCGGACCAGAAAATGATGACTTTCGTAATACCATCGACAACGACTCAAATACAGATGCAAAAAGTGTTCAGATACGAACTGCCGGTTACGAAAAAAAACATTGCTCGTTAATATCAATAATTCTTTTGTATGGGAAAAAATAACCCCTCTAAATAATTCTTAAAGAAAAATCTATTGATACACTGTTTACAATTTTAGACAAGTTAACAACTCTTAGGATCCTACTCTCTGTTTCTGTTTAGCCTCTGGAATTATTGTAAGGTATTATTACTTCAGAGGATGATATGTATGAATATGAATGAGAAGTGTAGTCTTGTACAATCTCAGGTCGACTACTCCTGAGAAGTGTGGTTAATTGAAACCCAACCATCAAAGAACACCGGTATCCATGATCTAGCACTCAAATCTGTATAAAAATAACTACCTTTACTAGGATTTGAACTCTCGACTTCGAAATCTGCTGATTTGCGATATCACGTTAACCACTAGACGAGCCCGGTGGGCTAAAGATCCTATTAAACACATGTTACTCGTTTGTTTAATCATTCAAGCGACTAAAACAATAAACATATTTTCGTTAATAATCAGATTAAGAATAATATGAAATTATAGGTGTCTCAGGACTGTTTACAAAATAAAGAAGGATTTATTATTACTTGTTTTCATGGCTGAACAAATATTTTATATTTCTATTATGTCAGAAAAAAAATAATCAAAAACTCAAGTAGAATTTATCATTACGTATTGAATTTCTTTTCTTTTTTTTTTTTTTGAGGTGTTCAAGAAACTGATTCTAACGAATTCAATGAAAGTAAACTCGATGCAGTAAGAAAATAAATGTCACCACACTTAATATAAGAATGGAACAGTAAGGTAAATAGAAAAAGTAAAATGTAACATGTGAGAATAGTTTCTTTTTCTATAAACGACTAGTAGTAAATTTCAGCTGAATTTCTATTCAAAGATACTATTACTTTAACGTTTACTGCAGAACTATAAGTATAATTTTCATAAAGAATTGTTGTCAGCAAAAGGAAGTAAAATTTTTATCTCATATGAAACATTATTATCTGTTTCCTCATTGTACTAGTATATTGATTCCCTGAAATCCCTAAGGTAATCTCAAACCTTACTGTAATACTAATGTATAGAAATGTATTATTCTTTTTACTTATATATACTATACTAAGAAAAATGTTTAATGCATAAATTAAGAGATTGGAAACTATTTTTTTAATTATGAATAGTTACGTAAAACATTTTTCTACAAAATAATTAGTAAAATATGGTAAAGATATTAATTTTTTTAATAATAAATTAAGTAAAAAGAATCGCTTAAATTTAAACAATATTATATTCATATTAATTATATTATATTCATTGGAACTTATATTCCAATGAAATAAATTAAAAAATAACCTATTTATATATAAATATTAAAAGGCTATATTTATAGTAATTGTGATATCTCCTTAATTAAAATGTAGGAAAACTCGAGAAAACAGATTATTTAAATGATAAAATATTGTCAATAACACATTAAAAATTATAATAGATAACTAACATTATCGGATGGCTAATGAACCGATTTAATCAATAGACTGCTATTAACTTAACTGATATCAATTTAAACACATGTCTTATTAAAAAAACAGGTTGGAAGATAGTTACGACGTATTTTAAATAAGCTTTCTTAAATAAAAGTATTGGTGTATTGCGAAGTATATATTTGTTTTTAAAACAAAAATTTTTCACATATAGCTCTAACCTTATATCTAATTTTTTATTTCCACGTAAATAACTATTTTCCATTACCTAAAAGTATATATTTTTTTCATTACTTGAAAGTAAAATTTTCTATTACCATAATAATGTAAATTAAATTTTATCAATATGTATATGTGTGATGGAATAACATGTTGAAACAAAATAAATTTTTCTTTTTTTTCAACTTACAACAATTGCTTTATCTACTCTTCTTGATAAAACTATTCTCAAAATTTTTGTTTATAAAGATAAAACATTTCAAGAATTCAAATAAAAGAAAGTTTTCATAATAATTTTACCAAAACCATTTTTTATTTTAGTTCTTGACTCAACTTCTCTTTCTGAAAAATAGTTTTTATGGTGATTTATTTACTAGAGATGTAAAATATTTTAACAGTAGCTAAAAAACCAAATGAAATTAAAAAAAAAAAAATTGTAAGACATTTTTCATTATTTTAACAGCTTTCTCTCAAATATTACATAATCAGGAAACCGAAAGGAGTACATAATTCAGTATAACCCAATGATAATGTTGCTTTATGAATTACATAAAAGCGTTTTTGTAAAATATTTTGATCAAAATTATTTAGATAAAATATTAGATCAGAAATAAAGCTGTAATAATGTAATGTAGTAAAGCTGTAATAAAATAGGTAATACAATGTAAATAATTTTTATTTTAACTTATTCCTAATTTACTTTTAAAAATAAGTAATTTTTACTTACATAGCTTTTAAGGTTTAAGTAACCATCGCCACATTATAACACGACTTTACAAGTAAAAATAAACATTATGTTCCACGAAACGTCTAAGTGGCCAAGGATAATTTAGTTTTCCTTTTATACACCTAAAAGCTTGTTATAAAATATTGTTCTTTTAATCGTGAAACTCGAAAAGCTAACTCCTGTCTGAGAACTCTCACGTAAAAAATTATACGGTTTGTTTTTTTTTATTAATAATTATTTAACTTATTTTTGTCTAGAAAGGTATTTACAATTAAGGTAAAGTGACAAAATTGTTGACAGATTTCGTTGTTATTTGTTTTATATAAATATAAATACATTCTCTTTTTAAATTACATCATCGTATTTTTCTTTCTTTTTCTGTTTTGCCTCCGGAAAGAATGTAAGGTATTATTTAAAAGAATGATTGAGAATTTATCTATGAAGTAAATGAAGTGTAGTCTTGAACATTTCTTTTTTTTTTTTTTTTGTTTAACCTCCGGAAACACCGTTAAGGTATATCATCAGAGGATGAGATGAATGAACTGTAGCGTGTGTGAAAAATGCCATGCCTGACAGGGATTCGAACCTGAGACCTCCGGAATGAAAAGCTGAGACGCTACCACTCAGCCACTAGTAGTCTTGTACAGTCTTTTTTAGTAGTTTTGTAGTCTTTTTTAATCTTGTACAGCCTATTCCTGAGATATATGATTAAATGAAACCCAACCACCAAAATACAAGGTATCAACGATCTACTATTCAAAACCGTATAAAAGTAACTTTTCAAGAATTTGAACCTTAGAACTCTTAGACTTCGAAAGTTCTACATCGTATTTGACTAATAGAATTTAAAAAGCGTAAATATACAAGCTTTTTTTCTTCGTACTTTAAAAAAAAATAAAAATTATAGGACTTTTTCGTTATTTTAACAGTGTTCTTTCATATATTAGATAAGCAGAAAACCGGAAGGATTTCATAATTCAGTATAACCTAATGATAATGTTGCATTCTGATTTACATAATAGCGTTTTTAAGCTTTGATAAAATATTCGAATGGAAATAAAGCTGGGAATACAATGTTATTAATTTTTTATTTCTTCGTAAAAATCAGGAACAGAACATAAAAAAATTAGAAAGCTTATTTATGTTTCAAATTATATTTACAATCAGTTTCGAAGATTAGAAACTATAAGTAAATTTTTTTTATAATAATCAAGTTATAAAGGAGTTTTCCTTGAAAATATCTTAATTAAAATCTAGAATCAACAGTAAATCAAAGATAGCATAAGCATAAAGCCCAACCAATAATGAACTAGAAATCATAATAATGTCCAGTAATGTGAATAAAATTACAACATAAAAAGAATAATAGAACATAACATAACATTAGAAACATAAATGATTATAAACATAACAGAAATACTTAAAACTTGAGAAGAGAGACCTCGTCCTCAGTATCAATAATAGGTTGCAAGATGCAATACATGAACTCACTTTTACCGCTTTACATCTCCCCTACTGTCTAAAAATAGCTGTTGGTAAATATTTTACCTGGTTGATAAGTCTTTGAACTTAATTTTAAATCCATCGACTTCCTCTCAAACACACGAAAACCCAAGAACTCAGGAATTTCTTTGATCAGTACGAGCCAAGGTGCTTGTGTAATGCATCTCACAAATTTATTCTGGAATCGCTGAAAAATCTATATAGCCGGTACTCGCCGAATACAAGAGTTAGATTATATATGTCCAAACTGATTGATTTCCCCCCACTGCAGCAGCACAGGAGGGTACTTAAGACCTTAGTCCCGGTAGGGGATCCTCTAGGGGGTTCCTCACTTAAGGCAAGGCACTATAGTCCCAGCGGGGTCCCTGTTAGAGGCCAGGCACTGGATGATCAATGTCCCGGTAAGGGGACTCCTGTTGGGAATCCCCTACAACAGGCGAGGCATAAATGACTGAGTCCCGGCTGCCTGGATAAGAGCCTTGGGAACGGTATAGTCCAGGGAAACTGCCTCGGTAGTCTGAGGAGATAGCAGCTCTCAGAACTGTGTTTATGCTTTATTACGGGTCCGGTTCTAGGAGGTGGGGAAAACGGAAAAAACTGGTTTAAAGTTACTTTGGTGAGAAGTTAACTTGTTAAGTAATGATAGTTGCAATTTCTTTCCTAAAAATCAGTGCAGTTCCTTAAATTTGATGTCTAGTTTTTCATTTTTTTTACACTTTAATGTGAACCTCCCATATTAAACGGTGATCAAGATAAATACCTAAATACACTTACAGCTCGCAGGATTAACCTCCATACAAATGGATTCCTGGACAATTACCTCTTCTCATCGCGAAAGTTATGCGAGTCGACTTCGCTTGATTGACCTTTATTTTTCATTTTTTCAACGTCAAAAGTAGAAGGTTTAACCCAAATTGCAACTTAGTTAAGTTGGATTATCATCGACATTAAATACAATTACATTAAATAATACAATTAATACAATATTTAATACAATCAATTCAATACAATTTTTGTCGATGTAATTGTATTGTTTTCGACAATAAATTTAATTTGTTTTATCTACACCTATTCAAAGGTATAAATTAATATTTGTCCAACAGATTACGCTATGAAATGCATTTTAATCTTTTTTAAATTTCTTTATATTTCAAACGAATTCTATTCACGAATTCCAATGCGTGCATATTGTCAAGGATTACATTTTTTCTTTAATTTAATAATAAAGAATACTTTTCTGACGTTCACCCAGTAAAAAAAAAAATTTTTAAACTTTGTTAATTTATTAATTTTGATCTGGACTTTATATGAATTATCAATATTTTAGGTGAATAAATCGTTTATTTTTTTATATAAATAATATTTCTTTGTATTTTATAAAAAAAATAAGAAGCTTGATTGTAGTAAAGGGTATAATCCAGCAGAATCTTGTATATCTTCATCTAAAAAAGAAAAATTATCAGTTCTTAATAAAATAATTTTTTTTGGTATATAAAAAAAAAAAAAATGTATTTATAATTATCTATTTACCATATTAATACAAATGTAATAAACGTTTTAATCGAATAACGATAGATTAGAAACGTGTAAGCCTCCACCAACATATAGACAAACGGAAAATAATAGTGTTATATCTATCTTATAAGAATATAAAAGGAAACATTAAAAAAAAATTTAATTCGAAGCAGAAATTTAAATGAATTAATATTTTTATAAATTAATTTAACTATGGAATACATAATTACGGTATTCTTATAGCATGTAAAAACGCTTGAACCGCGTTTTTTATATCATTGCTATCTACTAGCCCTAAGTTATGAATATTTCGTCTAAGAATTAAAATGAGCAATTAAATGGACAGGACGCGATCCATATTAAGAATACGAAGTCCTTAACGAGAACGTCATTAGTGTAGTCAAGAAGACTATTCCAGGAGAGTTTCATACAAATTAACATCTTTGAGGCCTGCGTATGAGCATTCACAATACGCAACTGTTGTGGTGCCGAAACGGGCTGCCGATATTTTAGAGGCTAGGCATAGAATCACGGTAGGCTACCAAATCTGCTGGATTGTCTTACGAGAAGAAGTACTACCTCACTGCTTAAGGTTTTGTGACCACGCGCTCGGGCCCTGACCGCTCCAAGGGCTTGCTTTTCTTGTGACGCGGTTGGACATTATAAACTGTACTACCCAGAAACGCTTCTTTGTACAAGGTGTAATTTTCGTGGCCACCTGCCAGAGAGACAAGTATGAAAGATGGTTGATACTTTCTGTAAAGAACGTGGACGTCCAGAGTATGGACACCGCGTAATCCTGGTAACAGGTATGATGTATATTCATAACTGAGTGGGAAAATGCTCCCGATGTGATGGGAATGGTGGTTTGGACATGAGTGGTGGTTTCTTAGTTGACCACGGATGATACATGGAACTGGACGATTTTGCCGCCTTTTTTAGTATTTGGAAGAAGCTACCTTGCTACGGGTTTTACAATGGTGCTAGAAGCATATGTGTAGTTCGTTAGAATTCTGGACTTTATGGATATGAATACAGGAGCATTAATGAATGTGATTCGGGATGTAACGAACTTTAAAAACCCAAACTGATGAGGGATCTGATTTGCTGGATCCTTCCATTTGAGTGGGCGTATTTTAAAAAAAAGGGAAGATGCGATCGGCAGCCCGACCTGCCATGCTGAACCTATTCTGGTAGGTGGGAAGGACCGTTAGAGTAGTGTTACCTCTCGCTTGAGTTATGCTTAATTACGGATCCAATGCGGGGAGTAGGGTGTAAAAAAAAAATTAAAAGAACGGTTTAATATGAATTTCAACAGAAATGAATGGATATATAATAAAAACGAAAACGTTCGAATTGAGGAAAGTACATAAATAATACAAGAAACTTTTACTAGTACATAGAAAATACAATATATATTTTAAACGGAATAAAGAACAAAATAAAGTACGCCCTAAAATCTTATTTTAGTGTGTACTGCTTCATAAGAGTTAAAAACCTGATTTAAATTACTGATTTTTTTTTTTTTTTTTTTTGTAAACTCTGCCACTACAGTTATGTATTTCATCAGAGGATGGAGTGAATGATTTGTATCGTATGTAAAAATGATATGCCTGACCATCTAATCAATTTTAATATGGAAAAATTACTTAAATTTCTACGAAAAAATTATGTCCATTAGTATTTTCACAATCTTGTAAAATATTATCCAAGTATTTTATTATAAATTAATATATCATAATATTTTCAATTCAATTATATTGCTTAATTCCTCTATTTGTAAATTTTACGATGGTTTTTTAAAAATATTACACCTGTTTTAATAAAAATGATAATCACTTTACATTTTATTTCAGTTAAATTTTTATCATCTTAAAAAAAAAAAAACTAATAATAAATTCAATATAAAGTCGAATAGGATCTCACGTAATAGTTGATAGTTGATAAGATGTGAAGCTAGTCAGTTATTCTAATGGTAATACATAAAAGTTAATTGATTAGATGAGTAAAATTTTTGGTAAAATATTATTTCTATTACCAAAAAATAAACTTTTGTTAATTTTTTTAATAAAATATTACCAAATTTTAAAATCGAAGTTCAAAAAAATCAAAATCGAAGAAAATCGAAGA